>OY744604.1:94731374-94761374 GCA_963556255.1 Allolobophora icterica
AAGTGCCTTGGATGTTTTTAATATTGAAATGGAGCAATTACTATCCTACCTCACCAGCACAGGGAAGAGAGTGTTCCTGTCCGGGGATTTTAATGTTGACCTCTTGAAGGCCGAACATCATGCCCATACCCAGGACTTCTTGAACTGCTTATTTTCATATCATTTCCAACCATCGATCCTTAAACCCACCCGCATCACCGATACCACGGCAACATTAATAGATAACATTTTCTCAAATGCCTACATTGACCATTTTGATTCATCCATTATTATCAGTGATATATCTGACCATTTACCAGTTATTGCCTGGGGCGACCTATCCCCATCCTTTAACAGTATTCAGGCTATGAATGACAGGCGAATAATTACGGAGGGCAGAGTTGCAATGTTCCACTCTCTCCTGGTGGAGTCTGACTGGTCGGATATCACTTTGGCTTGTGCAAATCGGGACCCATCCTTAGCATATACAGTATTTTCCAACCAATTTAAGAAAGCATATGATACAGCATTTCCCAGAATTACAACAACTACTAAGAGACATAATGTTCCAGTCCAGCCGTGGATGACGCCTGGATTACTAAAATCATGCAGAAGGAAAACCAAATTATACCTAAAGCTTCTAAAAGACCCCTCGGAAGTTAATAAGCAAAAATTTGCCAGATATAGAAATAAGTTTAAACAAATAAAAAATAAAATGGAACAACAATACTATATCGATAAATTTGATGAATGCAGACATAACATCAAAAAAACCTGGAGTATTGTCCGGTCACTGATTGGTAAAGGCAGCCTTAAACAGCTAATTGAACATATTAAAATTGATGGACTCATGGTTAATGACCCTGTCCTTATGGCCAATGAATTTAATAACTTTTTCACAGGCATTGGTCGGTCGTTGGCTGATAATATACCACTACCCAAAATACCCTTTGAGAATTTTATAAACAACCCACCCCCACCTGACACATTTGTATTATTCCCAACTTCTATTGAAGAAATTATTACAATATCAAAATCTCTCAAAGCTACACACAGCTCTGGGTATGATGGTATAGACCCGTTTTTGGCCAATCCTGCTATACACATTGTTGCTCCTTTCCTATCTGAAATCATAAACTGTTCTTTCAATGCTGGTATAGTCCCAGATGGTATCAAATTAGCAAAAGTTATTCCAATCTTTAAGGCAGGTGATAAAATGAATGTCAGCAACTACCGACCAATATCAATTCTTCCTTTTTTTCAAAATACTTTGAAAAGCTGGTGTATGATAGACTTTATAACTACACCGACAAAATGAATATTATAAATGACAATCAATTTGGTTTCCGATCTGGATTATCCACATCAATGGCACTAACCGATCTTCAAGATAGAATCTCCCAATCTATTGATGACAACCAGTTTTCAATTGGTATTTTCCTAGACCTAGCCAAGGCTTTTGATTCGGTAACTCACTCTATTTTAATAAAAAAGCTAGAACTTTATGGGATACGTGGGTTGTCACTATCTTGGTTCATAAGTTACCTGAACAATAGACAACAACAGGTTTTATGTAATGGAGCACTCTCCAAAATTACGATGCTCCAATACGGGGTTCCACAGGGCTCAATTTTGGGCCCCCTATTATTTCTCCTATATATAAATGACCTCCCAAACTCATCCAAATTGCTCCATTTCATACTGTTTGCAGATGATACTAACGTCTTTGCATCTCATAAGTCGCTTAGTGCCCTGATAGATTATATTAACACTGAACTCACATCAGTTGCTGAATGGTTCCAATCTAACAGACTCTCCTTAAATTTAAGCAAGACCAACATCATTCTGTTCTGCTCACATAGGAAACCTATTCCTAATGTAAACATAAATATTTGTATCAACAATCAGCAGATAGTTCAAGTGAACTCCTGTAAATTCCTAGGTGTTTACATTGATAGCCACTTAACCTGGAAAGTCCACATACACCATATCTCTAGTAAAATTTCCAAAAGTATTGGAATAATGTATCGTATCCGTAATATTATGCCCCTAAACATCTTACTCAGCCTATATTATTCCCTAATTTATCCCTACTTAACTTATTGTAACCCTGTCTGGGCCTCTAATTATTACTCACGATTGAAATGTTTGTTTGTCTTGCAACGACGTGCAGTCAGAGTCATTTCCAAGAACCGTTATGGTATAGAAAATACTGAATGCTGTTTTTCTAGTCTGAATATATTAAAACTTGACTCTATAAACAAATTTCTAATCTCTATCTTTATGTTTAGATATGAACGTAACCTGTTACCACCAGTCTTCGATAACTATTTTAAGAAGCATATTGGTCGTCATCCTCATTATACCAGATCCCAAGCTGGGTTCTACAGCGCCTTTGCTAGGACAAACACAAGATCATTTGCAATTAAGCTTACTGGCCCATCAATATGGAATTCACTTCCTCTGGACATCCGTTTGGTACCATGCTTATCACTATTTAAAAGAATGCTACGACAGTTTCTATGTTTAAAATAATTGCGCTTGGCACAGTTGGCAATTAATTGTGCGCACAGTGATATAACTAATTTTTGTAAGCTCATGTTTGTTGACATGGACTTGACTAGTTAAGTAAGCATGCATTTAATTCTCTTGATTGTGATGTGCTTATTTTGTGTGTGTTTATTTTATTTTACCAAGTTCTTTTCTGTAATCCTGTTTACAGTAATAGGTGCTCGGCTGAGCCATGCTGATCATCTGATGCATTTTCTGTTCGTTTTTTGTTTGTTTTTGTTTTGTTTGTTTGCATTTTCTTGTATTTTTAACTAGTCCTTTACTTTTCATTCATACTGTACCTCAAGGACATTATTTTCAGGGTCTGGTTTTGTCCCCATCATTTTCCTTTTTTTGGTACCATCTTATTACTATGTAACAAATAGGCAGCCCTAATTAAGCGGGACCTATGTCCCTTTTGGGCTTTCCCTATTGTATCCCGAATGTTTTTGCATTCCGATTGGTGCCTACTGTACTTTTGTATTGAATTCGGATCAATAAAGTTGAATTGAATTGAATTGAATTGAATTGAATTGAATTGAAAACTTGAACAAGCTAAAGAGAATTGACTCACGAGCAGCTACAGTTAGCGTCAATAGGCATTCTTGTACAGAATTCGGGGTATAAAGTAATGATTGATTTTTTCAGCACTAACAAGAGCTAAGTCGCGGGAACAAAATTATTCTCAGGCGCTCAGTTATAAAACAAAATTTTTATTTTATTTTATTTATTTCGGATATTTCTATAGCGGCTCCTCAAGTCAACTACTACTCAGAGGCGCTCCCGACTACAGCATTGATACTGTGCCGAAGTATTCTCGCGATTTCTTCAGCGTCCACAAAATCTATGTCGCGGGAACAAGATTATTCACAGGCGCTCAGTCAAAACAAAATCTATGGACAGGGTAGAGGTGCAAATGGGTCAGGCAGGCAGGCAGGCAGGCAGGCAGGCACGGTGGATGGTGTTTAGAATTGCAGCGTCGAGACAGGCAAGTGAAAGAGCAGGAATCGGTTAAGATTTGTGAGAGTAGGCCCCTATAATGTTTCAGTTTTGGGTGACACACTAGTCCCCGGAGTCAGTCGCTAAGGAGTTAGCGACTGACTTGATGAGTCAGCGACTGACTTAGCGACTTAGTCGACTAAGTCGCATCCTTATCGACTAAGTCGTTTAGACTTATCGACTGACTTAGCGACTTGCTATCGACTTCTCACGTAATCAGCTATGTCTATTGGACATACCTGATTACCTAACAATATAATACATTTTACCGCATACTGTACTAACCGTTCCATCATTTCCGTGGACGTTTGATGGAACCATTGGCTCTTTACGGGTCCAGTATGGGAATATGGGCTCCGCTCCATGTGGGCATGCTGACAGGGGACAGACCGATGACTGTAAAAACTAATGTTATTGTGAATTCGTGAAATTGAGTGTTTTATAAATCAAATGAAGCGAGGAGAATTTATAGAATTAAGTTCCCGATCTTACGGCTAACCATGCTGTTGGCCGAAACTGCTGATGCGCGCATCTTTCAGTCAGTTAGCAAAGAACGAGAATCATGTACTCTGGCACTTATTCCCAGTATGAGAATTGTAGGGAAATGACTATGGTTTAGATTTTGATCCATGTGGAGTTGAATAATTACAAAATGATGCCAGCGAAATTTGAAAGCAGCAAATATCAGCGCTAGCAGTTTTGCAAGTCGAACTCGAATCAAAATAAAATCCTTTGCTGACAAAATTCAAAACTGCATACATGACACATCATGGAAATTTCTTCATTTTGTCAGAGATTCAGAATCATATAGGCCTAATGCTAAATCACACCAGCGTAACTAAGGGCTTGGAAACGACTTCCTGGGATGTGCAATGAAGACTTAACTTTGGGGGTCATAAGGAAGACTAGGAGGTTGAACTCCCATATCCTCGACAATTCTCACCCTGAAGACTAGGAGGTTGAATCCCCATATCCCCGACAATTCTCACCCTGCTTATTCCCCCTCTTCGTAATCATCAGCACCATCTTTGCAATAGAATGCATAAATTCACTTTACCAAACAAAGACAACGGCAACTATATCCTACGTAGGCTATTCTGTATGAGAACTCTTACTAATAGAGCAAACTCTATCTCTCATAATGTACCGAGTTGCGGCGTGTCAGCCTGTTTTCCTCACCAAACGAATATTGTAGGCCTGTTATATTGTAAGTGTTGCTCATGTCCTGCTGCTGATGTCTTCGTCAAATCGAAACTTGGAAACCGCGATTAAAACAACAAGCAAAATATTAAGTGAACGAAGTCGCTAGCAGTCGATAGCTTAGCGACTGGTTTCGACTTGAGGGCTTAACGGCGGCGGCGGCGGTGGATGGCGGCGGCGCCGGGGACTATGACACACCTTTGGAGAGATGGCAAGAGGTGAATTTTTATGAGTTCGTAGTTAGGAACTAATATTTGTCGCAATTCTGGCGGGAATTAATTCCAGAGAGGCAGAACAGCTCTATGGCTATGGAGCGATTTGCAAGGCAGGGAGCATCTACCTTGACCCTGCAACGTATCGAAACCAGTAGCGATTGGCTACAGGATCTGGGTATACTCAAACATGAAGCCCAGCTCAACAACCTCAACGCAGGCTAAAGTGTTTATAAGTGTGACAGCTTCCACAAATTTCAGCAAATGTATCAAACTGTCATGCAGAGAATTCCATCTTGTGGGACATGGAATTTGTAGTTGACGATTACAGATATCACCAATCTTCCCAGGTGTTCTAGCTATCACGGAGGAATTCCAGAGGACTGCCCTGGTTACATCTAAACTGAATGTGTGACTTCCATTGTCAAATAAGTAAGAGTAATTTTTACACAAATAATTTAACGTGGTTAATTTAAAATAAGTAATTTTACTTTACAGTAGGGGCCTATGTAATTTGAAATTACAAATTACATTCAAAATGTAATTAAATTACAAATTACCTTGACACAGAACAACAAATAACCTATTACAATTGGATTTAAGATTACATACTTCCATTGACATCAATTGAATTACTGATTGCCCACAGGGGCGTCTATCCACCCCTAAGTCATTGGAGCAACGTCCCTTTTCCCACTCTTCTTCCCCCTCCCCGTTCCTTCCCCCCTAAAATGGTGGCACACACACTGACAGATCTTCCCCTTATTTCTTGGATGGAGCATTTGCTCCAAGGTTTCAATCAATCAATCAATCAATCAATCATTTTTATTGTTCACTGCCTCATTCCAAGTAAAACAATGTTCACATATTGTTTACATACAGTTTCAGTGACAAAGGGTAATACCCTAAGGAACCTAAGGTTCCGCTAACAAGGTAGCCCTAATACAAGTGTGTATGGGTGACCCCGCCTATGCAATGATTAGCAATTACACATCGTTTTGACAATATTTATATTTCACACAGATTTTAAATATGAAACATGACCATCAATGTTGTTTATTTAAAAAATTTCTTTAGTTTGTTTGCAGCGAAACATTTCTATTGACCAGTTCTACAATCAGGAGCTTTTAAGCACTTTACTCGATTCAACAGCAGAGAAACTTACTTAACACAGTTCAAGTCCAATATAATCTCTAGTTTATTTTAGACATAAGATGCGCTTTAAACCTGTTCTTAAACTGGTGTAGACGCCCCTGATTGCCCATCCCTGAATACCAAGTATAATAACTTTTCCAGTGGTTGTAAAAAATAAAAAAAATAAAAAATTAATCATATCGGATATAGGCCTAATAGATAATTTTATCCACCTTATATCAAATCAAAGTCTTTATTGCAACAAAAAAAAACCAAAACGTAACAAGCTTTACATTTATCAACGTAAAAAACCATATGAAAAAATACATCTTTTCAATTATAAATACAACATATAAATACTAGTTAAAAGTTGCAAAGGGTGACCCAAAGGGATATAATCCCGCTAGGCTGGGTCACCCATACAACGTATTACAATAATAATAATCTTCGTTTAATATCTTCAAACTGACAATTACGCAGTATGATTACAAATCAGTATGAACGGATGATCACAAGTTATTACAGGAGTCGAATTTAACTGTACACGGCAGCCATGCAAGGCGCCCATCACGTCATACATCTCATTTTATCAAACGCGCCATCTCGCGAATGAAAGCCTGAGTGGACCTAAATTTAGGGAGGTAGCGGGAAGCGATCCCGCTATACCGCTTGCTCTTCACGCCAGTGATGTCACCACTACTCTATGGACCCCATATTATATATTATAATTTCTAAATCCATGGCTGGCTTTTCTTAATTAAGTTCAATATATATATATATATATATACACAACCAAGGCAAACCTATACATGTGCATAGGCCTATCTGTATATATATGTACAAACCTATATATGTATGTATAGGTTTGACTTGGTTGGCTCACCCAACTTTTAAACACATCCCGGGCCTCTGCCCTCAAGGCTCCGTCCTGGGTCCTCTACTTTTCATCCTTTATACCACTCCTTTAAGTCATCTCCTACAATCCTCCTCTGTCGACCACCATCTCTATGCAGATGACACCCAAATCTTCATATCCTTCTCTCCAGGCTCTTTTTCCACCGCCATCACACAACTATTCAACGTGGTTAACCTTATTTCACAGTGGATGTCATCCAATCTCCTCTGCCTTAACCCTTCCAAAACTGAATTCATCATCCTAGGCCTTCCTGATCAAATCAAGAAAATCCATGATCCTTCCATAAACCTTTCGACTAATTCATCTCCATCACCTTCACCTCTGACTCCCCTGTCCGCAATCTTGGTGTTATTTTTGATCCACACTTCTTCTCTAACCACATCTCCAACCTCTCGCGCTCCTGCTTCATGCAGATTCGTGACCTCCGACGCATACGGCCCATGCTCGACCTTAAAACTGCCTCCACCATTGCTACCTCCATTGTTCATTCGAAGCGTGATTACTGCAATTCTCTTTTCCTCAACCTCGAATTCACTCAAATCAAGCGTCTACAGCTTATCCAAATCTCACTAGCCAGAGCCGTCACTAGAACGCCCAAACATCATCATATCACTCCCATCCTCAAATCACTCCATTGGTTAAAAATCCCAAAGCGAATCCACTACAAAGTCCTATCACTAACCTACAACTCCCTACAATATATCCAGCCCAAGTACCTTCGTCATCTCTTCACCATTCAGACACCCCTCTCCACCCGATCATCGTCCTATCTCAGTCTTTCTCGACCCCCAGTCACTACACACCTCAAGTTCTCCAACCGAGCCATTTCCATCACAACGCCACGCCTCTGGAATGATCTCCCCCTGAATTTCGCAGTTTCTTAGTCCCTTCATCATCATTGCAACCCGTCCTTCATCCACATCCTCATGTTCCTCTATCTATCACCCCCCACCGGGCTATCCACTCAAAACTGAAGTCTCACCTTTTCAAATACTCCTACCATGACTCATCTGATACTCCCCTTCCAATTATTCTCGCCGTAAACGACACCCGCCTTGACAGCTGCTCGGCCTCTCCTGATCTGGTACCCTGGAAATCGGACTTGGACCTCTTTTGGACTACTCTCTGGAAACCCCCTTTGATTTGGTTTGGACTCCTGGAAATCGGACTTGGACCTCTTTTGGACCACTCTCTGGAACCCCCTTGATTTGGTTTGGCCTCCTGAAAATCGGACTTGGACCTCTTTTGGACTACTCTCTGGAAACCCCCTTTGATTTGGTTTAGCCTCCTGGAAAATCGGACTTGGACCTCTTTTGGACCACACTCTGGAAACCCCCTGATCTGGTACCCTGGAAATCGGACTTGGACTTCTTTTGGACTACTCTCTGGAACCCCCTCTGATCTGACGTAGCGCTCTTGAAAAAGCTGGTGTCCTGCGCTTGGCCTTCGAGTGGCGCTTTAGAAGTTTGGATATTACGATAACGATTTGCGTACGCTTGCGAATGGAAGCGGGGGGGGGGAGTAAAACCTACAATTTGTCTATATTGGCCCTCAAATTGATTGGCCTTCAAATGACCCAGAGTTCAGTCTTTCAGCTATCAGGTACCGTCAGAGGAAATAGGACTGTGGGAGAGGTGTCACTTATAAGATCTTACGTCCTTAACTCTGAGCGCTATTATTAAACTATCACACAGCTGAGCAGCGAGTCCATGGATTACTCATCCTTCAAGCTGGACTAAAGTGCAGACAGCTGCTGCCGAACCGACATATTCTGCAGCTGGTCTTGGGGGTGTGCGTCAAGAGTACGCACGCAGGTGGGTGGAAAAAAGTACGCTTGCGAACAGCGAGGGGTTTAATTTTCTCGGATTTTTGCGTACGTAATATATGAATGTCCCTTTACAAGCAGTGTTTAATCTAGACGTCTTTTGGGGGGAAATTTCCCCCCCCCCAGGATTGAAGTTTCCCCCCCCAGAGCTCAGCAATTTTGTACGGTAGAGACCTTTTTGGGGGGAAATTCCCCCCCCCGAGAAACCTTGTTTCCCCCCCCCAGAACAGGGGGACTAGATTACACACTGCTTTCTTTACAAGTTTATATATATATATATATATATATATATATATATACATAAATAATTTGCTTTTAGTAAAAGTTACTAGTCAATCACGAGTTCCTGTCCAGCTGGTTTACTGACGAAATGCAAGGCACCGCTGAACCAAAGCAGAGACCCGAAAAGCAATGTGCTGCGGGTAGGGGAGCCAGTGGAGCACCTCCCGCTTGTAGCCTACTCCGAGACCCGGCCAAACTTGTGGATGCGACCCACCAGCCGGGCAGCAGTGCGCAGGACCCGATTGAGGCACCTCAATCGGCAGGTTGGGAGCCCATCATATATGGCGTTACAATAAATGTTGATGTTAGTCAAAGATCTGCTGCTATGAGAATTGGGTACTACCACTATTGCGCTTGTTTCTCCAAAGGCCTATTGTGTGATGAGCTAAAGCAGATAGCTTTGGGATATAGCATCGTTCAGGCCAGTTGGCCTCACTCTGTTGTATCTCCTGTTTTACTTGGCGTCAGTGTTTCACTTGACTATGCTTTAGCCTCCAAGTGGTTACTTACAGTGTTGTTCCAGTTAGGGTTTTTTATTAGTTCCACAATCGATTGCACAAACTAATGACAGTGATCTACCCCAAACCATCCCAATTCCTTCACTCAATGGTCAGTATAGATAATGTTGACCACAGTGTCTTGGTTTTATGGGTTTTCCATATCAGATGAACATAATGCAAAACCAAACTGGAATGGTTTCATGCAAATGGTTCACATTGGCAATCATTCTTCCCTCTGATTTTCGCTTATTGCCTATTATCAATTTGAATGTTACTCCTAAATCGTGCATCTTTCCAACTTTGAGTTTCCTTAGCAACCAGTCAGCAAAGTTGAATATAGGAACTACTTGTGTCACTTTTGATCAGCCTCTTTGGATAAAGGCGGTTGCCTTTGTTGAGACTGAGCAAATGAACAACATTGTATGCAGATAATGTTGATGAATCGATGTCTTCCAGTGATGTACTAAATCACTCCGATGTTGAAAGCTTGCATTTGTATGATACCATTGCACAATTGATGTGAGTTTGATGTGATGTCTTCAGCAAATAATCCAGAATGTCTGCACAAATTTGAAGTCATACTAACTGCCTATAAGGATTTTTAGCCACAAAAAACACAGACTGCTAAGCTATGGCTGCAGTATTGTACCTACATACAGATATAGATCATTAAGGATTTCATTCGTGCTGAACGAACTGGAAATTGGAGTTTCCACCTTGCAATTGTTGGCAAAATTTTGAACTTCTTCACTGCAACTGGACATTACAGTTATGCAGGTGATACGCCCATTTTGTGAGTTGGCAGTGACCACTATCACAATGCAAACAGCAAGAATCATGGTTTAAACAAAATTTAATAACGTAATCCTCAGAGAACCAAAAAGATTTTGGTATCAATAAAAAGGTTGCTCTTCAAGCTTTTAACTGATGTAAGTTTGACTTGTTTATCAGATGACAAACATGACCATTTGGTCAGTTGAAAGTGACCACTATCATGGAGATGAAGGGTTTTTGGCAAAGTGCTGCAGCAGTTCCTGTCAACCAAGACACAAATAAATTGCATGTTTACAACTCCACCAATAGCTGAATAAAACCACATACAAATTATTTCTTTCTGACATATACTGCAGGTGTAGTGTGTCAGCACACATGACAAAATGGGTTCAGAAATAAATATTTTTGACACTTTTCAACAACTCTGGTTAAATCCTTATATCAAAGACAACCAATTAACTTGATCATTCAAATCTTTGCATTGAACAGAACTCAAAACTGAAAACCAAATGTGTGTAGCTGCTCTAGATCAAAAGTTATGGAAGTCTAAAAATGAAAAAATTTCGCAGATGCAAATTCACGTAGAATTTTCGTCCTGCCCCCACCAACTTCAGCAGCCCATATATCTGTCACTTTTTGCTGTAGACCTGTGAGACTTTCCAGTTCTTAATTCCAAATGATCAGGAATATTTGGTAAAAAACTCAAGAAATTCTGAGTCGGTGAGTGTGGAAAAGTTGGAAATTTGGTTGATTTGGCATGGAATGACCCCTGTGGTCAAATTGGATTTAGGCCCTAGAACAGGGCCCGGTGGCCCAATATCTTTCTATCTTCTCTACAGTGTATTACAGTATACTGCAGTCACATTTTGCTTATTTTCAGCTTGTCACAAGTTTTTTTGAAGTTTTGCCATACATCGATCCCACTATAGAAGCTGCGTGTAATGAGGATCGGATGAATTGCAATGATGACAGTCAAGTCTTGCCCTGAGATTGCCGATTGTCCAAACCCCTCACCTGAATATTTTGGACAAGTTTACGCCAGTGATATCGGACAAAAAAATTGTAGCGAAACAACGTGGGTATGGATTCAAAAGGATATGGATTTATTTTCACGAATTGCCATTCCCTTGTTCGATTACTGCAATTTTTATTTATAATCTGGACTCTTCTGTCTTTGCCGACTCGAAAGACATCCGTACAGAGTACAGACTGACTCTTCTGTCCAACCTTAGTTTATAATTATTGGGGTTCTATTTCACTTTTATCCTTTTCCGCATGTTGTCTTCGCCCGTTATATAAAGAACGAGAAAAAGAAGACAGAAACAAGATTTATCTCTACAGATATTTTATTTGTCATTCTGAATTGATTTCTCAACAAATACGACACATTATGTCGAACCACGCGTCGAAGGTTAACGTTTCTTAACAAGGCGAGCATTGATTTCAGTCAATCAAACGGAAGATAGTAATTATTCGTCCGCAACCAACAATTATGACACGCTTCTTCGCGTCAGAAATCACAGGAACGTCATAGAAGTTTGGGTATTGATAACCTAACTGTACGAGTTTACAATCATACCAATTCAGTTGCGAGTCTACAACCATGATGTCCTCAGAGCCCTCGTTCCAGAGGAATCGGCCGAACGAATCCAGTTGAAGATCAAAACCCAGATTGTATGCCATTCTTTCATCCGTGGAACGTTTCACTAACAGTCCATCTGAAGTTATTTCGTAAAGCCCACACCAAGTGGAACAGATGAAGTTGCCATTTCTATTGTGAATAACAGATATGGCCCTTTTGACTTCAGTCGGAAGATGAACACGTCGTATTAGGGTTGCGTCCGGTCTGTAGATGTCAAAATAGGTATCGTTCGTGGGAACGATAAGATTGCCGTTGTTCGACACTGATATGAGCCAAGGAGGACGCACGCTCTCCATCCACCGTTCGACTCTGAAATCCGTCATATCGATCCTCCAAATACAGTTGTACAACCTATCACTGACATAAAGAGATTCGTGAGATGCAACGATTTTCACTGGCGATCTGATCATCTGTAGCTGTCGACAAACTACTCTCTTTTCTAGTTCTACAGTGCAATTCTCAACAAAGCGATAGATGACCAAGGAAACCGGGTCCTGGTAAAGAGCGAAAAGCTTCTCTTCGGTTGTCGCTATTCCACAGATTATGCCTTTCGACGAGCATCTCATAACATATTGGAGAGAAAATGGTCTGATAGCTGAAATAACAACATTTGAATAAATAGAAAGTTAAGCATTCCTAGCAGAAAAAGAGGTAGTGAGAGTTAACATACGAAGATCAAGTACAAAGGACTAACTAGGGTTGATCTTCAGCTACAGATGAATCCGCATAGACCGCCAGTAGCTAGGTAAGCCCTTTAAATATTAGATGACGCTCATCGTTCACCCGGATTATTAAATAAGCACTAAATAAATGTTAAACGAAAGAATAATGTAAAAAATTTAAATATATTTATATTGCGCCTTCATAGCACCAGTCGCAGACAGAACTTTGCGCCGACTTGATAGTGTCGGCGGCGGCGCGCTGGTCATTTTGGGAAGGCGGCGCGCCGACCAACAAAATTCGGTGGCGCCCACAAAATGTCAGCGTCGACGCGGCGTTCTAGCCTGGATACTTGGTAACCATGGGTCACTATGAGAGTAAAACAGTCATTTGCCCTGTGACCAGTCAAGAATGCCAAGTTCTCTAACGCCACTCCATGACAATGAAGCTCAACTACACACAAATACATTCATATTGCTGTTGTTGTCAAGATATTAAGAAACAGAAGTATCGAAATAATGGTTGCTTGTAAGAAGATATCACTAAATCACTGTGTGTATCACGGTACAAAGACAAGATCATCAAAGTAAAAGGAAAAGGAATTTGGTCAGGAAGACAATGCATTGTATCAAAATAAAGACCACAGCTAAGATCACTCTTTATCTTGTTCTTTAGCACACGAGTTCCTAACAATCATCTTTATTTTTATGCACAAGTCCTTCAGTCTAAACAAGCCAAGTCACAATAACTTACACTTGTTTGTTTATACATTTCTACGCAAAACGTTGTTTCCTTTTTCTAATGGGAACCCACTTGTAAGACCATGCGCAAATTGCTGACTAAAAAGAGAGCCTAGTGGCATACTGCTTAAACACACGCTCTGTTGTACATACTAATATAAATGTTCAAAACTTTAACAGTTTTACATAGGCCGAGTTCGCAGGCTATTTTAAATAATTAAATTACTAAATGGGAGTTTCATTCTGCTGATAAAAAATGTAAAAAGGTAGAAAGTCGTTCGTTACCTAACAGCTGCTAAGTAGTGGCACCCCCTGGAAAATGTAAACAGTCTGCATCGGCTGAATCGGCCAGCCTGCGAACGCGACCACTCGCCTATACAACATTGCAACTAGACGGTAGACGGTTCTCTTCCATCCTAGCTTACGAATAAGTTTTGCATCAAACATTAACTACTGCAAAATCAACACGAATTGGTGATGTCATATGCTCGTAGCATTGACGTCACCAATTCGTGTTACCAATCAAGGGTCACAAAGAGACCCAGCAAAATTAAACGAAGTAAGTAAGTACAAGATGTCTACTTCTATTTTGCACTAAAGCAATATATCTCGAAATCATGCAAAACAGGAAAAATGCAACCATGGGCGGCGATCCCGGGGGACAAGACCCCACCTTTAAGAGTGGGGGGACACGCCATACATTCTCCCCCTCCCCCAAATTTTGAAGAAACACCAAAAAAGGTCAAGAAATCCACACGTGAGAAAAGTTTTTTAGAACAAATTTTATCGCACGTGAGCGCCAAAAAATTTTTTTTACCTCTTTTTGACCGGTTCAGTTCAAAACTCTTTTTGGACGAGATCATTTCAAAAGTGTCCCCCCCCCACCTGTAAAACAAGATCGCCGCCACTGAATGCAACATTACCAATTAAACATATCAGCCAGGCATCGGCGGCGCGCCGACATTAAAAAAATCGGCGCGGCCGGCGCAGGGCTCTATTCGCAGAGGATCATTGCTTGGCTAAATAATGGTGTAATTTGACATTCATCCAGCATTTCATCTGCAGATGGCTGATGCCAGTATGAGAATTGTAGGAAAAAGCCTGGGGGGTTAGACATTGATTTACGTGGAGTTTAGGTGTGCAATGAAAACTTTACTGTGGGGTCCTAAGAAAGACAGGGGGGTTAAACCCCCAATCACCCGACAATACTCACCCTGGCTGATGCTAGGATAACAGGAAGTCTTCGTTCTTAGGTTCACACACACACATCTGACCAAACCAATAATCAGTTCATTTCATGGGCGGCGATCCGGGAATCGCGAGGGACAAGACCCCACACCTTTAAGGGTGGGGGGACACGCCATACATCGAACCCCCAAATTTTGAAGATACACCAAAAAGGGTCAACAAATGCAATTGTCTGTGAGGGCGAAAATGAGTTTTCGGTGTTTTTTTAGGAGAAAAGTTGTTTTGAGGAGAAGTGTCCCCCAAATTTCAAGGAAAGAAGTAATAAAATTGCCCAAAAAAAGGCGTAAGGTCGTAAGTTATTTAGAAGGTACGATAGTAATTTAGAAGGTATGATTTGTGAAGATGTAACGAAAAAGTAGGTTGACTAAAAAAAAAGTCATCAACTTTTTTTCGAAGATGAGATCGCATGTTTTTTGGGAATTTGAGATCTAAAAAGACAAAAAATTTTAGATGGCAAAAAAGGTAAATGACTAAAAAAAGGTCATCAACTTTTTTCGGAGATGAAAGCGAAATTTTTCGGAGATAAAGTGGGCAGGAAAAAAATTTTTTTATGCACTGTGTCTATTTCCAATTTTTTATCTTTCAGTCTTACCTGTAAGCTCAATTTCTTTGCAAAGAACGTTTTTAAAGTAGTTGCATGCAAGGAGTTCATTCCACCAACTGCAGACGGACCTTAGCTTTGCAATGATTGTTTCAGCACCGTCTTCCCATCCTGTTTTTGCCAGCTTCTGTTGTTTCAACTCCTCGATTACTGTGATGACAAGAATCTTCATCTGTATTTCAAGCGGCAGGCACTGCGTAACAAACATGAATATAAAATGAATTTTTAAAAATCATTTATTGAATCAAATACAAACAGAAATCGAATATAATAAGGTATGGATCACATTTCACGCTGGAATCAAGACCATCTTGTGTAAAACTAAAGTCGCCAGGTGCAATGTACTTTTTACAACGTGTTTGCAACGGTGGATCCAAAAACTACGAGGAAAATCACTCATGGCGTCCAATTCAGATTTTTCTTATACCCAATTTGAATGTAGCTAAATTCGCCAAGAATTTCGTTGTCTTGGAATGACATTTGGCCCTTTGCAGTGAGCTAGACGAAGAGCTCCTGATGAGAGATAGCTATGGTACGCATTTTATGATCAACTGGCAAGGACAGTTTTTCTTTCCTTAAGTTGTTGAACTACAACCATGGGCTTCTGCAGGAATCTTTTTAGGGGGCGCAGAAATTTTTTAGGAGGGGAAAAAAAGTTTTAGGGAGGGGCAAATGACGCTTTGCACAGAAAAATTTGCATAAAAACAAATAAATGATGATCAAGGACTTTACCTAAATAATTAAATGTTTCTTCGCATTGAAAATCATGTTGGGACTGTTGTAACAATCATAGTAATAAAAAGATTTTATTTTTATAAAAAATTTGCAAAATCCAGGGGGGCGCAAATGCATCCCCTTGCGCCCCCCTCCGGACGCCCATGACTATAACTCCGATCCAATCTTACAGGTTTAACCGTGTGCATAGACCAGCGACAAATCGTACGGAAACTTGTAACTTAGTTTAACCGAGTTTTTACCAGAGTTGCTGATCTCTTCATTCGCAACTCTTTAGTCCACCTGCAATCTGCTTTTGTAAATATGCCCAATTATCTGGTTTTAACACGCGCTTTTGGTCTTCGTAGGTGGAGATCGTAATTAAATTAAGCTTGTATTGTATTGCAGAAAGTGTTAGCTACTAATGATTTCCTTAGCTTGGCATATGGGAGTGTCCAGTCCTCTGCCTTGCCGATTTCCTGAAAATTATGATGTTGGCGCAATAGAAGTCATTAGATTAAGTATATGGACACAAACTAAGAGGGTTGTCAATATATTTTAATTTTAGGTGGTTTCGGCATAGCTTATAATCATGGCCTAGGTTTCGAACGACTAAGCTGTTAAAATGATATTCACAACCAATGAAAGTTTACCGACAAGCGAAGGTCCAGCGAGGGTCTACGACGAGCGAGCAAAGTTTCAGCGATCGAGCGAGTCTTCCAGGGCATATTTTAACTGCATAACTAGTGGGACAAATGTCCCAGTAGTCTTAGGATTTGCCCCAGTAGTTAGGGTGATTTGTCCCAGGCAATGTATGTTTAAAGTATAACTAGTGGGACAAAATGTTGCAGGAGTTTTAAGATTTGCCCCAGTAGTAAAATCAGAATTAGTAAAACGCATTGTCATGAAATTCCCAAAAAGGTCATCAACTTTTTAAAAAAGGTCAACTACTTGAGAGGAATTCCTAAAAAAAGGTCATCAAGTTTTTCAGGAGAGGAATTCCTAAAAATGATTTGGTACCAGTAGTCTAAATTCCTTAAAATATGCAATGGAGTCTTCAGCAAGCGCGCCTACTCTTTTCGACGAGGTTCCCGAACAGACGAGTTAGCGAAGTCCACGACAAGAGATTGGCCACGATGAACGAAGTTATTTTTCTTTCCATACCTCATACCATATGGTTGCCAACTATAAAAATGGGAGTCAGGTTTCGGAAACACTCACCAGAGGCGCCAGCGAAAAGCAGAGCAAGGTCCAGTCGAGCAACTCGTGGCGAAAAACAGATACCTTACCAGGACAGAGACAATCTTGCGACAATGTTCGTTAAACTTTGCTTACAGTCATTCAAGTCAAATTTAGACTAACATAAGCGCTAGGTCATTGTTGTTTTATTTATTGATTACCATTTAGATATAATTATGCATAGACCTTTAGGGGCATGATTATTGATTAATCTAGGATTATATGTCATAAGATTAAGGTTTAGCTAATGATAAAAATTAATATGACCGTAATCGTAATCTCCAAACTTCTATAACGCCACTCTTTAGAATTTGTAGTAAACGAATACTTACTAACTTACGCGAAAGCCAAGCGCAGAGCACCAGCCAATACCCAATTTAGGTAGGCAAAGAATTTTTTAAATAGAATTTTCATTAAAATTTGTCTCACCTCAAAATATTCGAATTGTGACATTTGAGTACTGTTCTTCTGAGCAGCATCAGCTGAAAAAAATATTAACGCAAGCGACTTTAGCATTTAGACATTCTAGGATCCCACTTCTGCAACAAGTTTCTATCTGTTATTAATCTCACCACGTGAGTGTTCAAATATTACAGTTTTACAACTGGTCTACCACATAATGTATAACCTATTGTCGCTTATGTTCCTGATAAAATATAATTTATGCTTATCAGACTTTGTTTGGATATATACCAAATTCGGCATATATGAACAATGAACATTTGAATAAGTGATTTTGTCTCCACTTGAAATATAGATTTGGGGACCAGGAAGAAATGCAATTAAGTGGATTGAGATCTCCGAGATTCGCTACGCATCCAGTTTTGAGGAACTTGCTTATTAAACCACTCTCGTGTGCTTATAAAGCTTTTAACATGAACTTGTCGTTACTTGTAATTATTAGAGAAATGTAAATCTAAAGACTACAGACATGTGTCTTGTTACCAATAAAATCGATGCATTTAAAGAATCATTTGAAAATTCTAAAGAATTGTAACTCATAAAGTAAGACTATATATAGGCACGTGCTTTATTAGGGGCCATCCATATATTACGTATGCAAAAATCCGGGAAAATTGGACCCCCTCCCCCTGTTCGCAAGCGTACTTTCTTCCACACAGCCCCTGCGTACGTACGCTTGACGCACCCCCCTCGCCCCGAAGACCAGCTGCAGAAAGTGTCTCGACAGCTCCAGGCTGTCTGCACGTTAGGCCAGATTGAAGGATGAGTGAGGGCAAATATAGACAAATTATAGGTGTCTCGTTCACAGCACAGAATAACTGCACATGCCTTTTATATAATGTAATAAAATGCCATCGGACGACTATAGGACAATACAGAGTTATAAATAGGCTAATGTGGACGTCATAATTAGAAATTTATTTTGCGTACGTACACTTTTGTCCCCCCTACCCCCCCCCGTTCGCACCCGTACGTAAAATCGCCTAAATCAGACCCCCCAACCCCTCATTGCGTACGTAATATGTGGACGGCCCCTTAACCATAAAATCGATGCATTTAAAGAATCATTTCAAAATTCTAAAGAATTGTAACTCATAAAGTAAGACTACAGGCACGTGCTTTGTTAACCATAAAATCGAGGCATTTAAACAATCATTATTTTGACAATTCTATAGAATTGTAAATCATAAAGTAGGACTACAGGCACGTGCTTTGTTACCAATAAAATTGAGGCATTTAAAATTCTAAAGAATTGTAGCTCATAAAGTAAGACTACAGGCACGTGCTTTGTTACCAATAAAATCGAGGCATTTAAAGAATCATTTTAAAATTCTAAAGAATTGTAAATCATAAAGTAGGACAACAGGCACGTGCTTTGTTACCAATAAAATCGAGGCATTTAAAGAATGATTTCAAAATTCTACAAAATTGTAACTCATAAAGAAAGGGCACGGGTAAAATGCTGATTTGCTGATTGCTGATTTGCTGATTGGCGAGGGGTAAAATGCTGATTAGAAAATGCTGATTGATCAGCATTTTACCTAGCAGCCAAATCAGCAAATCAAAGGGTAAAATGCTGATTATTTTAATTAACAAATGCTAATTGAAATCCAGGCAACTATAGTAATCACAGAAGCAAATACACTTTGTTTTTTCAATATTGTTTTAATTAACAAATGCTGACAGAAATCCAGGCAACTAGTGATCAAAAAGCCAATACACTTTGTTGTTTTCAATATTGTTTTAAATAACAAATGCTAGCCTAATTGAAATCAACAGGGTAAAATGCTGATTGAAATCTGAGCAAGGATATTGGATTGGAACGACTGCAGACATGAGTGATATCTACGAGTATGTAATTGTTAATCGACCAACAGGAGGATCAATTCTTCATTATTCGTGGTCAGAAGATTTTAAGAAGGATGATTGGAAAGTTGATGGATATCTTTGGCGTTTTTGTGGATCAGCAAAGAAAGAAAATGTGGCAGTGGTCTATGTGACAGAATGTATTTCCAGATCTATGACAGTCCAAAGTCATGGAGCAAGTGCTTCACCAAAACAGCATATTTTCGAAAGGATTGTCCAAATTCTGTCGTAATCAACTACAACTGTTTTTCCGCATGAATGCAAAGACAACGACCAGAAACTACACTCGGACACAACCTTCAGTACTTCTTTTATCATAATTTTACCCACCAAACAGCATGACCAATCAGCATATTTCCAATCAGCATTTTACCCACCAATCAGCATGACCAATCAGCATTTTTCTAATCAGCATTTTACCCCTCGCCAATCAGCAAATCAGCAATCCGCAAATCAGCATTTTACCCGTGCCCATAAAGTAAGACTACAGGCACGTGCTTTGTTAACCATAAAATCGAAGCATTTAAAGAATCATTTTAAAATTCTATAGAATTGTAAATCGTAAATTAAGGACTTCAGGCACGTGCTTTGTTAACCATAAAATCGATGCATTTAAAGAATCGTTTGAAAATTCTAAGAAATTTTAAATCATAAAGTAAGACAACAGACACGTGTTTTGTTAACCATAAAATCTAGACATTTTCAGTTGAAAATAATTACAATTAGAGAAACGCAAATCATAAAGTAAGGCTGCAGACACGTGTTTTCCTAACCATTAAACTGCCTAACCAGGCAGTTTAAGAATCGGTTGAAAATGATTAAAGAAATGTAAATCTTACAATAAGACTACAAACAAGTGTTTTGTTAACCATAAAATCTTGTTAAAGAATCATTTAAAATTACGAAGAAGTACGCGACATGTAGGCTACTTACGCAAAACGTACGATAAAGCTCGTTTTGAAGAATTCATATTTCGTGTTTATCTGTTGCACAGATATCCTAGGAATAAAACTCACACGTTACAGATTGACAAAATGGTCATGGGAAAAACTTGTTTCCGGTTTCCGGATCGTGTGCCTCAAATTTTATAGCGCAGTTCTTTTTTCAATTAAGGCTCTTTAAACCACCTTCGTGACAGCATTCCTATTTCCTGTCAATAGGCCTCCAACTTGATTAATTATTGTACTCAGTTAGGCTACCTTGCGCTCAATAAAAATATTAAATTTGTCATTGAATGAGAATTAAGACGAATAATAATAAGTTGAATTAGCTGGTGCTTTAGATAGTTGGACAGCACATAATTTATGTATCGTTAACTTTTAGGTACGAGCATAATTCAGCACAATGTCAACTAAAATCTTTATTAAAAAATTGAATATTAAAATATTAAAACATAAAACTTAAACAGTAACACGTTTAATGCGAATTTATTGTGCTTTATTCAATTCCTTGGGTGACGAAAATTCAAAGATTCCCAAGACTGGCCATATAGCCATCACTAAGATTCCTAATCTAATGATGCTGCACAGCGCCGTTAACACAGACCGCTCGATGGCGATCAATAGACCTATGCTCCATGAACAATAATATTTCGAAGTAGGCAGGCAGCTTGCTCACTTCTTATTGGCATTAAAATTGATTCAACGAGTACAATACGCCTTGGTTATAGGCCTAGCCATTGCTAATTAACTCTCATGTAGCGCCGATTGTATTTGCCTAAGATATCAGACGATGATCGCTTAAAGTGAAATCACAATAAAAAGAATGATCCATTGGAGAAGACAGTTTGAAATCCGATGGATCTGTCATGATAACACTGAAATGTACAAGTAGGCCTAAGCAAGTAGGCGCACAGCTAAGATCTTGTAGTTCTTGACTCATTTATCTGTAAGCACGGTGCGGTTTGTCATCTGGTAAATCAATAAAACGAATATCATCAATCAGGAACTACGCTGATTCGAAATGCCATTCTAGAAGCTACGGTTGGTTAGTAAGTAAGTAAGTAAATTCCACTCCTGATTGGATGCGAAGTGAGTTTGATGACCATTGGAAACTAGGCCTACTCCCTTTTCGCAGACGTAGTTTCTGATTCGTCAGTCACCAAACAGTTTGCTCGGCTACACTGACAAACTCGACCCTTATAAAATTTTTATTAGCTTTCACTGAATCGCTGTCAAATTGGGAAAGTTATGCAACAATTGGATTCCAGTTTAGCCGTCCGTAATTCCTGTGCTAGGCCTACTCTGTACTAG
The DNA here is from genome assembly GCA_963556255.1 of Allolobophora icterica. NCBI lineage: Eukaryota > Metazoa > Annelida > Clitellata > Crassiclitellata > Lumbricidae > Allolobophora > Allolobophora icterica. The sequence goes on from OY744604.1 coordinate 94,753,170, forward strand.
TCCCCGGCGCCGCCGCCATCCGCCGCCGCCGCTAAGGCCTCAAGTCGAAACCAGTCGCTAAGCTATCGACTGCTAGCGACTTCGTTCACTTAATATTTTTTCCTTGTTGTTTCAATCGCGTATTCCAAGTTTCGATCTGACGAAGACATCAGCAGCAGGATATGAGCAACTCTTACAATAATTTATAATACAATACAATATTCGTTGTTGAGGAAAACAAGCATATATGCCGCAACTTGGTAGGGGCCTACTTAATAAGAAAAAGAGTTTGCTCTATTAGTAAACGTTCTTATAGGCCTACAGAATAGGCCCTGCGGGGATATAGGCCCCTAGTTGATGTTGTCTTTTTTTGGTAAAGTGAATTTATGCAATCTATTTCGAAGATGGTGTTGATGATTACGAATAAGCAGGGTGAGAATTGTCGGGGGTTGGGGGTTCAACCCCTAGCCTTTCTTAGGATTCAACAGTTAGGCCTAAGTCTTCATTGCACACCCCAGGGGGGTCGTTTCCAACCCCTCAGTTGTGCTGGTGCGATTTGATTATTTGATTCTGAATCTCTGACAAAGTGAAGACATTTCCATGGTGTTTCATGTATGCATTTTTAAATTTCTTCAACAAAGGAATTGATTTTGGTTCGAGTTTGACTTGCAAAACTGCTACGGTTGAAATCTGCTGCTTTCAAATTTCGCTGACATCAGTTTGCAAAATACGAATTAAATATTCAGCTCCACGTGGATCAAAGTCTAACCCACCCACACCCCAGCCTTTATTCTACAATTCTCACATTGGGAATAAGTGCCGGAGAACATGATTCTCGCTCTCTGCTACTGCCTGAAAGAGGCACGCACCAGCAATTTCGGCGAACTGGTTGGCCCTAAGATCGGGTACTGCTATAAATCTTCCTCGCTTCATTCGATATATCAAGCGCTCAATTTTTCGAATTCACATAAACATTAATTTTCACAGTCATCGTCTGTCCACATGGAGCGAAGCCCATATTCCAATATTAGACCCGTATAGAGCCCATATGGGTTCCATGGGTTCTAATGCCCACGGAAATGATGGTACAGTCAGTATAGTATGTGGTAAAATCCATTATAGGTAATCAGGTATGTCCAATAGACATACCTGATTACCTGAGAAGTCGATAGCAAGTCGCTAAGTCAGTCGATAGTCTAAGCGACTTAGTCAGTCGATAAGCAAGCGACTTAGTCGACTGAGTCGCTAAGTCAGTCGCTAACTCATCAAGTCAGTCGCTAACTCCTTAGCGACTGACTCCGGGTACTACTCTGTACTAGAGATGGCAGCAGAGAGCAAAGTCTGAGCTCGCTCGAGCAGAGATAACGCGAGCTTAGAATAAAGTGATATTTAAAAACTAATCGTAATTATAAATTCCAAATGTCCAAATTGCTACTCTAAGGCTTTGCTTAGAGCACCAGCTTATTCACGAGGGCCGCAAGATTTGCAATAGTTTGCGTCATGTGTAGTTACTAGAGACGCCAGTGTTATCCGCTTTAACTGATTAAATCATCGTAGCTCTCGTATTCGTCAGACGTATAGTGCTCATGTATACTCTCGTACGAAACATGGAAGTCAATGCACGCTCAAGGGACTTTCCAGAGACACCAATGTTTCAGATTTTTCAGCGCTCGTGAAAGAGCTGGTGCTGTGCGCTTAGCTTTAGAAATTCTGAGTTTACGATCCAAGAAGACAATATCAATAAACGCTGAAGGAACGATCGTGTCTTGTTCGTGGTCGAGTGGTATGCCCTCCTTAACAAGTACACACGCGAGAGATAAAGGAAAATATGCAGCCAGGCTACGCGGTGGCAAAGTAAGTTGAAAGAAATGAATCTTTTACATATGAATAGGCTAACAGACAAAATTATTGCTTGAACGAACTGAATTCCGCAACGATTTCCAGAACCTGGGACCATCGACAGAATACTTCCCCGGTGCGGGGCTCAGACGTAACTCTGTTCTAGAAAGTGGGGATAGTAAATTTCGCAGACTGATAATTAATGGAACTAATAATAATGACAAAGAACATGGAGAATAAGGTTAACGCTTGTGAAATGTGGATATGGAGGAAGATGCTGAGAATATCTTGGACTGAGAAAAGAACGAACGAATCAATACGAGAGGAGTTTGGAGTCGAGAATGAAGAGTCGTTAAAACAAACTGCGACAAGAATGAAGCTAAGGTTCTTTGGACATGTTATGCGATCTGATGGTCTGGAGATGGAAATGATGCAGGCGTGCGGTGAGGGGAGGAGAAGACGGGGTCGCCCAAGGAGGAGATGGGTGGATGAGATACAAGATGTAACTGGCATGAATTTGGCGGAATTAAGGGACTTGTCATCGAATAGGAAACAATGGAGAGGGTTCACCATGACGATCGCTAGAGCTCCACGAGCTGACAGCACAAGGTAACAAGGTAATAATAATAAAAATGACTGTGATGATGGTGATGGTGATGGTGATGACGATGACGATGACGATGATGATGATGATGATGATGATGATGATGATGATGATGATGATGATGATGATGTAGGGAGGGAGGGAGGGAGGGAGGGAGGGAGGGAGGGAGGGAGGGAGGGAGGGAGGGAGGGAGGGAGGGAGGGAGGGAGGGAGGGAGGGAGGGAGGGAGGGAGGGAGGGAGGGAGGGAGGGAGGGAGGGAGGGAGGGAGGGATAGATGAATGGTACACTCTGGCTTGAAGAGAATTAAATCTTGAAAAGTGCCAGCTAGGGTGCGCTCCAGCATACCTGCAGGTAGTGCCCTGCGCCGACTTGATAATGTCGGCGGCGGCGGCGCGGCGCGGCCGGCCCAGGGCTCTACCTGCAGATCCTTTGACGCCCCGTGCAGGGAGTCCATGGTAGCCGCCACCTCCGCTTTTCGAAGAAGGGGGTGCTCGTTGTGTCTTTTGCCCGCACAGCCACCGCACAGAATCGTGCTTGTTCAGTGGTGGGCCCAACGGCATGGAACGGGCTCCCTCCGGAGTATTTGCTCCCCAGAACTTCCTCTGATACGTTCTACGTACACTAGACTGAAAACTGTTCTGTTTGGCCGTGCTGGAGTCGGAAGCACCTCTGACTCTGAGTAGCTCCCTTGAAGAGGTGCCATATAAATACTCGAAAGAATGAATGAAAAGCCGCGGTTCGATACCCGCAAGCCCCTCTAGGTCGACTCAGCCTTCCACTCCCTAGGGGCAGCAGGAAAATTAGACGTGTGTTGATTAGTGATTTAAATGATTGTCAGTGTGCTTGTCAATAAACACGAATATTATTATTATTACTGTTATTATTAGATCTGTTATTATTATGATCTGTTATTGTTTTGAGTCTCGGCGGCAAGATATATAGGCCCCCTATCAGTGACAGATCCCGTCCAATCTCCAACTCTGTGACACTGAGGCACAGTTGTCCTACTTCGTAACAGCATAACATACCGTGGCTGTAACAACATAGCATTGGTATCAAGAGTGTGACTGTAAAAGCGTTAGTAGCTTTGTTTGTTAAGGTAGCTGCACGCTTGAGCGCTCTAGCGTGACGGCGTGATCAAAGCAGGTCATATTAAGCTAGCACACGAGACCTCATGAGTTGGATGTGGAACGAAGTTAACGTCTCAGTCACAATCTTTATTTCTTGTGATTTTTATATAATTATGTTATAATTTGAAGAAATCAATGGCATATTCGTGTTGTGCATCGAACAGAAATGGAATGGCGACGTCAGTCCTTGTAAACCAGAACCGTGGAACAGTAGCTTCTTCTTCGTTCGCTTCAACGGATTGTGGAAGTTAGTGTTTCATCACGATTGACCTTCTTTCTTTCAGTAGACTCAGTGTTTCATTTATATCACATCTAATTGTCACCTTTTAATGGTGCACAATCCAGGCCTTAATGCGTAATCTCTGAATTTCAACATAAGTTTAAATTACAGTTGGCCAGATATGAACAGACCTTTTAGCAAGGGACGTTGCATGAGCCTGCCAGAAACATAATTGATTTGATTTGATTTGAAACACTTGAAAACCTAGTCTCTATTGCCGTGAATGGGTTTCAGGACATCTCTGAGTTGATATCTTGTGAAGGATGCAATATGCATGTAAACTGAATGCGCTCTATGAATGAATGAATGAATGAATAAATGAATGAATGAATGAATGAATGAGTGAATGAATGAATTAATAATGTACAAGCGTTCGTGTAGCATTAAGCTTTGTTTAATGGATAATTGAGCGTGTCATAATTGTAATCCAATTTGGTTCTTTTTGTCTGAATGAATCTCTTCAATACATTTACTTCATTCTGCATCTATGTTATGTAAGGCTCGGACCTCCAATGGACATCGATCTCTGGACAACCCCTCTGATACGACGCAGCGCTTGTGAATAAGCTGGTGCTTTGCTGTTTGCTTTAGAGCAGCGCTTCAGAAATTTGGATTTTACGATTAAGGCAGTGTTTAATCTAGTCCCCCTCTTCTGGGAGGGGAAACCAGGTTTCTGGGGGGATAAGCCAATTTTCCAGACTTTTTCAACTTTCATCCAGATTTTTTTCAAGTTTCATCTTCAAAAAAAGTTGATGACCTTTTTTTTAGTCATTCGTTGATTTGATGATCTTTTTTTTAGGAATTCGTCTCTCTCGGGGGGAAAAACCATATATCACCATGTATCCTGGGGGATTTGCCTCCCAAAAAGTTCTCAACCTTATAATATTGCCGGCCTCTGGGGGGAAAACATCAATCCTGGGGGGAACTCCCACCCCTCAAAGACGTCTAGATTAAATTAACACTGCGATTAAGGTTACGCATAAGGCAAGGGAACGGTGGACCATTACAATACAAAACGCCAGGACAGAATCTATCTTCTTAGGAAACGCAGATCTTGGGTTATTTAGACCCTCCAGCTGACAGTCATTTCAACCTCAAACTATTGACCCAGACAGCCATGATCAGCGTACCTGTAACTGGTCTGGACCATAGCTGGTGCACTCTGGTGGTAAATAATCACCAGTTATATGGGTTAATGAACCAGAAGAACTATGAGATACTGTGCATTAGGCTCAGTCGTTCTACTGCCATTTCAGTGTATCAGCTAAGTCTGTATGTATGTAGTCAGTGGGAAGTAGGGCCTAGTCTTTTTCTTATAAGACATAAGACGTACAAAGACTGGATGTGCTTTCTACTACAAGATGTCGCATACACCTTTGTCAAAACCTAAAACAGTAATGTTCTCTTTCCCTGGAGTTTGGCAGGAAGCTCTTCTGAGCATGGTGTTAAATAATTGCACTGAATAACTTAAAGAATGGATGAACGAAGCAACTAACAAATGAACAAAAGAAAAAATAGCGCTAAATGATTCACATTCGTAGTTTATGCAGCTTCCTATGACACCATATGTGGCGTATTTGTATAAATAGATCTCAATGCGCAGTAGTCGTGTAGCCTTATAACTGCTCTTCTGTAAACTCGAGCTAACGCTGACAGGCTCTCATGTCTCACTATTTGTTTGACTAAGACTATAATTCAAGATAAAGAGCATATGGCTTCGAATGAAGAACCTTCGTTGGATGAAGACAGTAAGTAATTATAATAGGTTACATAGCTTCTGATCTAAACCAATCTGGCTTTTTCATTAGATCGAGCCCGGTTTTCTAATTACAGAAAATGACAAATTTCTTGCTTTCGACCTATTTAAACTGATCATATTTGTGAAGGCTTAGGCCTAACAGAATTTTTACAAGCCGTCTGAATTATACACCATGCAATACAACTGCTTTAAATACTGCCTTCCTTCCAAAGTTCAGAAGTGCACAGACGAGCACAGGCTACGATAGAACATCGATGGGGGTTGAACAATTGAAGGGAGGACTTGCTCAAGGTCCCTACACTGTGACCACCTCGCGGGGTCTAAGTAACCATCGTAATCGTAATACTCACATTTCTAAAGCGCTACACTAAAGCTAAGATCAGGACCTCAGCTTATTCACGAGCGCTGCGTCGTATCACAGGGGTTGTCCAGTGGAGGTCTGCGTCGGGTTGCCAGAGAGACCAGACAGAAGAGGCAGAACAGCTGCTACGGCGGGTTCTGGCTTCCATGCACCACAAGATGTTCAATGAATATCAAAATCATCATTTTCTTTTGTTTAGTCGTCTTGGTAACCGGTGCTTCCGGTTTCATCGCGAGTCAGATCGTTGATCTGCTGATGCATAACGGGTACAGAGTCAGAGGGACAGTCAGATCTCTAAGCAACGAGCTCAAGGTCAAGCCACTGTTGAGACTCGGCTCTGGCTCAAAGTATCCTCTGGAGTTGATCGAGGCGGACCTCAACGACCACGACTCATGGGATCGGTTCGTATAATTATTATGTCATAGTAATATGTTTGTTCTATTCAGAAACACTTCTTGTTGTTTAAAACAATGTCACTGTTACACATTGTCTGTGACGGGACTTGCTCCTTAACTTACTTATTAAGTCATCATGTCTAGTCTGTCTTTTCCATATCTTATCTCATATTTTTTTCCAGCCAGAGCCGATTTTAAGGCGCCATATTAGTTTTTGGCTAATAATAATAATACAATAATAATAGGGCCTAATAATAATAATAATAATAATAATAATAATAATAATAATAATAATAATAATAATAATAATAATAAAAGCAACAACAACAACAACAGCAATTATAATAATATTTTCCCCCGAAGACGAGGCCACACTATAACATATTGCCCCACAAAGTAGGCCTAATTGTGACCTAGGGCCTATTTCACCCTCCATCCTGATGTCCCCTTCTTTCCCACCTTCTATTCTCCCTCTATTTTCCCATTCCCACCCTCGTTTTCCTATATATTAGATTTTAGCTTGTTTTGTCCTCCAGTTCAAGGTAACTCGCAGATGGCTGAGTACGGTACGTGATTACGTCTACATTCTGTTGCACAGCTGTGTTGACGATACTGAGACTCACTGTATACGATGGGGTTAAATATCACGTTGCTTGAACTTGCTTCAAACCCAAATAACGCTGTCATATCGCAAAAATATTTCAGCACAGGGTCAAAAGGTGGTGGTGACGAAAGAGATGGTGATCATGACACCCCATCACAATACAAAGTTACACCTATGCGGACTACTACGCTATTAAACCATAATGGGGAAATATAATTGAAGCCGAGACTCATGACGGTCCGTGATATAAAACAGGGGTCCATTCCGGCAAGCGCTTCTACATAAAGGTTAAGGTTTGCCCTGCATAAGTCTTACTGAATGTGCAGTTGAAAGAGCACGCAGTGCAACTCGTTTCTCTTCTAATTAGATAAAAAAAATTTACAAGAGCCGTTGCATCGCACTGCAGGTAAAATGACAAAAACAATAATTAAAGCAATTTATAACATCAATAGCTTATTGAATTTCTCGCTGATTTGGACGAAACGAACGTCAAGTAAAAATTCTGGCCAGACGGAGGCAGTTAGTTGTTTGAACCGTTGAGGGTGTGTGAATGCCGAATGTGGGGAATGAATGTGGGGGGGGGGGGGAAATTGATGCTTATAAGTTAATAGTGTTTTTTATTCGTTATTAAATATACTTAGAATATATAGGATAAACAAATGCATCACGACTTTATTACTATTAACCAGATCGTCTCTGTGTATGTACGTATAATTATATATATATATATATATATATATATATATATATATATATATATATATATATATATATATATATATATATATATATATATATATATATATATATATATATATATATATGCATGTAAGCTATTTAATTAATCATGTATGTACGTGTGCATGCATATGAATATCTATGTATGCACGCTAGCATTTGTGCTTATTTAAAAATTATTTACGTGTATCTGAACCATTATATAACGCTAGATATTTAAAAAGCACAACGATAAAGTAACCATTACAGTTGGTAGAAGGTAAAGATCAACGGATGACGATAACAGACGCTCGTCATTCATTCATTCATTCATTTGAGGATTTATATAGCGCCCTTTCAAGTGAACTACTCAGAGGCGCAAATGGAACTCTATCTTCACACCCTCCTTCGTGGTCCTTGGTTCGTGAAGTTAACTGACGACGAATTTTGTCACACGTACTTACTTTTTGTAGCGCCGTGCAAGGCTGCCGTTATGTGCTTCACGTCGCCAGTCCTTTTCCCGCTGAAGCCCCTGA
>OY744604.1:94763874-95001374 GCA_963556255.1 Allolobophora icterica
GACAACCCCTGTGATACGACGCACGGCCTCTAGCGTAGGCCTATGCTATACATAGCCACTTCAGTGGAACACGGTCGCCAATGGATCGATAGCCATATGCATCGTAGACTTGAGGCCTATAATTATTACAGACCTAAGTCCAGGGGCGTCTATCCCCCTAAGTCATTGGAGCAACGTCCTTTTCCCCCTCTTCTTCCCCCCTCGCCGTTCCTTCCCCCCCCCCTAAAATGGTGGCACACACACTGACAAATCTTTCCCCCCTTATTTCTTGGATGGAGCATTTGCTCCAAGGTTTCTATGGTGTAGACGCCCTGCCTAAGTCGTCATCTAAGCTTTGAATGATTTTCATCATAAAAGACATTGAAATAAATTCTGTAGATTGTGCAGAAACCTTTGACGAGAGATATTCCGTTGATTCCGAAATTCAACTTTCCAGCGGTCGATGTACGCGATGTGGCACTTGCTCACATGAGAGCCATGACTCTTCCACAGGCAGCCTGTCAGTGCACGCTTCGAATCTTATCTTATCCAATGTAATTTAGTCTAACCTTAACTGATCTGTGATCTTATCAGATCTAATGACGTCTTTATCATCGTTATCGCAATGCAGAAGCTAAGATACATACATACATACATACATACATACATACATACATACATACATACATACATACATACATGCATGCATGCATGCATGCATGCATGCATGCATGCATACATACATACATGCATACATACATACATACATACATACATACATACATACATACATACATACATACATACATACATACATACATACATACATACATGTATACGCAAATGCATAAAACATCGATCGACGGTCGTTTCCATGGAAACGTGTGATTCCTTGAGTTTCTATTTAAAGTTTCCTTAAAAATCTATAGTGACCAATCGCGTGTTTCAATATATGTAACAATTAATTACCACATAACTATAATATAATTAGTTACCCTATAATGCTACAGTTAATTACCCTATATGTTGCAGTTAGTTACTCCATATGTTACACGTGGTTACCAATGTTCCCTCTAAGCTGTGCGCGTGTGCGCGCGCACACAGGTCGTGAGACGAGCGCACACAAGAAAACATGGAGCGCACAAACAATTTTCATCCAAAAATGTTCTTTGCACATATTTCATACACGTCGTTCTTAATATTTCCTCTAATTTTCCTCCAAAAACTGTTTTTGCTCGTATTTCATACACGTCGTTCTAAATACTAATGGCGCGTGCCACGCCACCACAGCTTTCTTCCGAACTCTAAATAGATCTATGTAATGGCCAACTTCCGGTCTCGTTCTTTGTTTTACGATTTTGCAAGACGCGTGGGTATAACTCATCGATATCTATATTTAGGTCTAAATATAGATATCGATGGTATAACTTATGAGGTGATAATTATTTAAAATAATATTACCAGTTTATCACATAACTTCAGTCGACAGTTCGACACCATATCGATAAAAAATGACGCAGAGTAGTCTGAAACGAAAACGAACTGCTACATCGTTTAAAAGTGAATGGCTGGATGAGGTCGTTGAAACCGAGTCAACACAATCTTCATGCACGGTGCGATTAAAAATTCGCGAAATATTCTCGTTCAATGAAGACATTGGAGTCGTCTGCTTGTTTTGCCGTGATGCGAAAACTGCAGGAGATTTTTCAACTGGAAGAGTGTGGGAGACTGCATGGAAGCTAGATTTCTTGAAACGCCATCTTTCAAGTAAGACTCATCTGTCGAGCGTTCAAAAACTTCGAAATAAAAATCCTGCTCTTCGGGGAGGGTTAATTACCATGCTCCTTGAAACCCCAGCCGAAAAGGACATGCGGCAAACTGTTCTTGAACGAAAGAGGTCAAAACCCGATGAAATAAAAGTGTTGATTGATAGTGTTATTTTAGCTGTAAAAATGAATAATTCATTGCTTTCGGTCCAAGACATCAATGAGCACATGGCAAAGTATGTACGCATACCTGAAAGTTGGCGGAGTAAAAACTACGCATTCGAATTTCTGGAAATTATTAACAGTGTGGTACAGCGTGATATGATGAATGAAATAGCTTCGGCAACATTTCATACTTTAGTTGTGGATGAAAGTACCGACATATCCGTCCACAAACATCTGATACTCTACTTTAAATTTCGACCTGTGAATTCATCAGATTACAAAACCTCTTTTGGTGGAATAATACAATTAGAAGCATGTGACGTTGCGGCAATACTTTCTGCGATCAAACACTTTTATCAGAAAAACAATCTGAACCTAATGAAAATGGTTATGTTCACATCCGACGGTGCGTCTGTGATGCTAGGAAGAGTAAATGGTGTAGCAGCGCAGCTGAAAAGCATTATTCCTCACTTGGTCCAACAGCATTGCGTAGCACATCGTGAAGATTTGGGTGTTTCTTCGGCTTGGAAAGAGGTCAAATTAATAAGAGAAATTGAAACTTTAATGAGGACAGTGTACACTGTATTCTGCCGGTCTTCAACCAGAAAATGCAAATTTCAAGAAATTGCTCAAGCTTCGGAATGCGAAGCAATAGCTTTCAGGCCTCTTAATGAAGTGCGGTGGCTATCCAGGCATTTTGCTCTTCAAGCAATCATTCGAAACTATGAACCTCTTCTTAAATACTTTGAGGAGTCCAAAGGTGATGATCCAATATCGAAATACTGCTACAAGAAACTTAATAACCCAGAATATCGAATCACATTACATGTTTTGAACGATGTTTTCTCTGAATTGGCTTCATTGTGCATGCTTTTTCAGAAAAGTGGCCTTACACCTCTTGATGCATTCCATCTTGCACATGGCAAAATTAATAAAATTAGAGGACAGTACCTTGGTGACGTAGTTTCATGGAGTGATAAAGTAAGGTCTCTTTTAGACACAAGTTTGCAAGAGAATACTATTGTGGATACAAGGTGCATATTAGCCTTCATAAGAATCTTGTGTGACCATCTGGCAGACAGATTTCCTGAAAATGAAGTGGATGAGTGGTCAGCTTTCGATTGCACTGCAATTGCTCAGGGCCACTTTGAGTTTGGCATGGAGCAGATTAAGAGTCTTTGTTCAAAGTACAAAGACTTACTTGTTGAAAATACCAAAATCGTTGATCAATACAATGATTACAAGTTTACAGTTGCAGAAAAAATAAAAAGCAAATTGGTATTGAATTTTCAAGATATGGTCAATTTTGCACTTAAGAGTGAACAGTTTCTTGATCTTGCAAAGCTGATGGACATCGGAGGAACTTTTCTGGCATCCAGTGTGGACTGCGAGCGGGGATTTAGTTTAATGAATGCGCTGAAGACCAAGACAAGGAATCGATTAGAAGAAGACCATCTAGACATGCTGATGCGCATTAAGAGTTATCATCTCGGAGGAGGCTTCATTGACCTGGACAGAGTCTATTCTGAATGGGTAAATGCCAAGGATCGAAGAGAGAAATTATAAAGGTTAGGCCACATTACAATATTTATGTTATACTGATATTACAAGTTTTATGTAGACTTTTACCTATGGGATATTTAAATTAGAAACTTTCTGACTCTGCAATGCGCACAAAAGTTTGCTCTCCTTGTACAATGTTGCACAAAAGAAATTTTATGCGCACACAGACCCCAAAAAATTAGAGGGAACATTGGTGGTTACCCTATATGGTGCAGTTTGTTACTCCATATGCTACAGGCGGTAACCCTATATGTTACAACGTGGTTACCCTATAGATTGCAGTTTATTACTCCATATGCTACAGTCGGTTACCCTATATGTTACACGTGGTTACCCTATATGTTACACGTGGTTACCCTATATGTTGCAGTTAGTTACTCCATATGCTACAGTCGGTTACCCTATATGTTACACGTGGTTACCCTATATGTTGCAGTTTATTACTCCATATGCTACAGTCTGTTACCGTATATGTTAGACGTGGTTACCCTATATGTTACACGTGGTTGCCCTATATGTTACACGTGGCTACCCTATATGTTACAGTTTATTACTCCATATGCTACAGTCGGTTACCATATATGTTACACTTGGTTACCCTATATGTTGCAGTTTGTTACTCCATATGCTACAGTCGGTTACCCGGTTAGTTACTCTATAACTATGTTACAGTTAGTTGCCCGGTGCTGTAGATGTTACAATTAACATAGGCCTTTATTTCTGAAGAAAGTTGTATTGTAAACCTTCAGTGTTCTTTTGGTAATCTGCAGGGAGGCGGACCTTAGTACACAGTGGTTGCAATCTGTGGGTCGAGGATATGGCCAAAATTCTCGACCATGAATTTCAACCTCAAGGTACGTCCAGGTTTCTTCCTCTTCCTCCTCCTCCTCCTTCTCCTCCTCCTCCTCCTCCTCCTCCTTCTCCTCGTCGTCCTCCTACATACAGCAATATAAACATTCGCACATAGTAAACTAAACTGTAAACACACAATGTACATACAGAGTCGTAATCGTAATCTCCAAACTTCTAAAGCGCCACTCGAAGGTCAAGCGCAGGGCACCAGCCTATTCACGAGCGCTGGACAATTGTGGGTGAGCAACTTGTCCAAGGTCGCTACGCAGTGGCTTGAGGTAGGGGGCCTAGATTCGAACCTGCGATCCTCCGGTTGCAAGGCATAAAAAAATACAGCTACACCACCGCGTCACCGTGCGTAATAAAAGAGGTCCGTGAAGTGTATACTGATATTTTTCGTTTCCTGCAATAGGTTACGATGTTCCGACAACGACGGCGCCATCTTGGACTCTCTTGATCATGGCTCTGTTCGACAGAGTCGTGAAGAGGGCTTTACCACTTGAAAACAAGTATGAAGAAATCGATGGCTCAAAAGTAAGTTCAGTTTACTCCGACTTATTAATATTCATACATAGATTTAACAGCACGTGAAGAGGAAGAAGAAGAAGAAGAAGAAGAAGAAGAAGAAGAAGAAGAAGAAGAAGAAGAGGAAGAGGAAGAGGAAGAGGAAGAGGAAGTGGAAGAGGAGGAGGAGGAGGAGGAGGAGGAGGAGGAGGAGGAGGAAGAGGAAGAAGAGGAAGAAGAAGAGGAAGAGGAAGAGGAAGAAGAGGAAGAAGAGGAAGAAGAAGAGGTGAAGAAGAAGAGGAAGAAGAGGAAGAGGAAGAAGAAGAGGAAGAAGAAGAAGGGGAAGGGGAAGAAGAAGGGGAAGAAGAAGGGGAAGAAGGGAAAAAGAAGAAGGGAAGGAGAGGAGGAGGAAGAGAAGGAGGGGAAGGCGAAGGAGGAGGAGAAGGAAGATGATGATGAAGAGGGGGAGGAGGAGGACTACTAAACTTAAGAGTCGTCTATTTCAACTTGACTACCAACTCGACTTCTCCCAGATTTTTGATTGCCATTATTTTCACTTGAATCGACCAGCGAATATGAACGTGGTAGTCAGATAGATAGAATTTCAACAGAGAATATTATTAGGTTAGGCCTTTACGAGCATGATTTTTTTTATGTTCTTGAACAGACGATCAGCATTTTGGGAATAACGCCGAGGGATGTTCGTCAAAGCATCGTTGATATGGGCTACAGTCTGATCGAAGGAGGATTCGTTAGGAAGACAAGGCACTACCGTGGACATCCGACCTACGACACCTCGACACCATTGTATTCCGTAAACGATACCACTCCGGGTCGAATGAACATGGCGGGCTTTTAGATGGAATTTCAACCGAGATTCAACTAATTTTACCACACGAATATGTTTTACGATGTGTGGCTATGTGATTTATGATTCCTTTAATTAATTTAATTAAGGCTTGGTTTTGGCGCGCCCTCGTTTGGTGCCTATAGTGCATTAGACACCGGCGCAATATACATAGCCTAAGTTACTAATTACGTGTAATTAATCTGAGGAAATGTATTAACTTTAATATAGCCGTTTTTAAAGGTGGTTCTCTTAACTTATTATGCTTTCTAGACATAGTGCATGCTCGTATCTACAGTTGTTTACTCCATGGACAGCCACACTCACTTGGGCTCTCATTAGGGTCCGCATTATTGGTAGCTTGTTTCGTATATTTAGACACTGATGCTGGTGAAGTGCAGGGAAGTTGAACAACACATAACATGGCTATTATGACGTGAATAGGCTGGTGCCCTGCGCCTGGCCTTTGAGTGGCGCTATAGAAGTTTGGAGATTATGATTACTTGGATGGCAACTATACACAGAATGCCACCCCATATGGACCACTTGGCTCTTCATCTATCTGGGTCATTAAATTACTAACAAGCATGGTTAAAATGTATTCCATGTTGTTGGTTTGGTTTACACTTATAGTGCTTGCACTTCAGCCATAAGGTACTTCAACCCCAAGACAGCTTTTGAGGAAAGGCCATAAAGACATGTAATAATGAAGTTAATTTTACCTAAATATTTGTTGACACTTGACACATGATCTGAAACTCTCAAAAGATGTTGCGTTCTTCAGTGGTCAGGAAAACTGTTCCAAGCAGTCACCCAGAGACTACAAGAACATTTGCCAAACCTTGTGGAGGACTATGGGCAGGGCTGTAGTCGAGGGTATACGCGGGTATACAGCGTATACTTACCTCTAGAGAAATTTGAGAGCGTATACTCATGGATCTAAACGAGGGTATACGCGGGTATACAGCGTATACTTACCTCTGAAGACCGAATAATTGTCACTTTTGGCACTTTTTGAGGAAAAAAGAGAGGTTTTCAAAGGTTTTTAGGGCGAATGACTAAAAAAAAAAGGTCATCAACTTTTTCAGAGACGAAATGGTAAAAAGTTAAAAATTTTAAGAGAATTCTGAAAATTTTCTTCCTAAAAAAAGGTAATCAGAATATTTTTAGGGTGACACCAGCCATGCTCACCGGTAGCGTATACTCACCTCAAATTTTACCACTACAGCCCTGACTATGGGACATGCTATTGAATCCTATTACGAGGACTGTAGCTGAATACAACACTGGTTTCAGGGCCGGATTAACCACGGTGCTGATTGTGCTGCAGCACAGGGCCCCCAAATTGTAAAAGTAAAAAAAATAAAGAATAAAGGATTAAGGAAAGAAACAGTGCAAATTGCAATGCATTATGCATAGCAATCATAGCTATGACTAAATATTGTTCTTTGACAGACTATGTTCTTTCCATGTCAGTGCGTGAGTCGTGATCTCGTGACAATCGTCCTATCTACTTCTTATGTGCTGTAAAGTATAACAAGTTATGTGTCGCGTTATTGTATGTCTGCCTTGCTTCTTAAAATTGTAAGAGGCCCCGTCATTCGATCAGCACAGGGCCCCCAAAAATGTAGATCCGTGCCTGACTGGTTTTGTTATATGCAACTTGAATGGACACTAGTAATTCATATGGAGAATTTATATAGCGCCTCTTCAAGGCTATCTACTCAGTAATCATACCTATAGTTTGATAATGAGAAGGCCAATCAATTCCGTGTATGATGACATGCAAATATGCAAAGTTTACAAACTCTAAAAGTTCTCCATAGCCTCTAGATCAGGCTATGGATATCACAGATTAATACATTCACGTGGCAAAGCCTCTAGATCAGGCTGGCAGCAGAGTTAATAACTGACTAAGCCTATTAGCCCTGACTAAGAAGTCGGAACACTTGCCATCAGATGGCAACAGTAATCAACATCCGACACACACACACACACACACACACACACACACACCTACACACACCTACACACACACACACACACACACACACACACACACACACACACACACACACACACACACACACACGTATGATCTGCTCGTACGCTTTCTTATAACCTTAATTCTCATCCATCTCGGTCATGTCGAAAGATTTGATGACATAATGTGGTCCACTGCAGCATGGTTGTGCACTGCAAAGTTATCCAAAATTACCTTTAAAATTAAATAAAATTTATATAAATTGTAAGACACTACAGTACATATTACATATGATGTTTTACTATATACAAGT
This sequence comes from Allolobophora icterica, assembly GCA_963556255.1. Lineage (NCBI taxonomy): Eukaryota > Metazoa > Annelida > Clitellata > Crassiclitellata > Lumbricidae > Allolobophora > Allolobophora icterica. The sequence continues at coordinate 94,771,848 of OY744604.1, forward strand.
AATTGTTTATTGCTCAAAAATAATTATTCGTTGATTGTCTTCATAGAACCCGCAATGCATTTGTTATGTAAACACGACGTTATACGCCTTTGTCGCTCCATGGACAAGATAACTTGTAAAACGGCGTTACATAAGGAGTTTCCTGTCCTTTATATAAAACGTCCTTGGATTCAACACTAACTCTTCCCGTCTGACCTACTGTTCTATGAGCCTCCTTCTAATCCCTCAGCAGCACCCACGACAAAATAAACAACAAAACCAACAACCCACGACAAAATAAAAGCACATGACACCAAAAAAAAAACACAAACACACGACAAATAAAAACAAACTAACACTACAAAGCATTTAGATTTTGCATTTGTATTCAGTTTAACAACAAAACAAGCAACAACTCAAACAACAAACAACAAAGTAAACATAAAAGTAAACAACAAAACAGACAAGAAAGCAAACAACAAACGACAAAGCAACAAAATAAACAACAAAAAAACAAGACAAAAACACAAAAACTACACAAAGGGCTTACGGGAGATAAAGCCACGCCAGGGGCCCCCCTGCCTTCATGAGCTTACGGGAGATTAAGCCACGCCAGAGGCTCAGCAGGGGTGTAGTTTTTGATTATTTTGTCTTGATTGTTTTGTTGTCTATTTTGTTACTTTGTCGTTTGTTGTTTGCTTTCGTGTCTGTTTTGTCATTTACTTTTGCGTTTACTTTGTCATTTGCTGTTTGAGTTGTTGCTTATTTTGCCACTAAACTAAACACAAATACAAAAATCTAAATACTTATAAAAAAATATACAAATACACTACAAAAAAAATAAAGACAAATAAAAAACTAAAACCAAACACAAATCGGACACCAATCCCGACAATACACAGCAACCATCCTAACACCCATCCTTCTCAAGCAGGAATCTTGCGGCCGGAAAATCCAAAGGCACCTATCGAAACACAGTAAAATAATGAAGGTTATTATTATTACACGTTATGACAATTTAATAGTAACATGAAATGAAAGAAAAATTCAAGTCTTTTTTCTGGGGCGCGCCCTGTTGGTCGGCATCACACTGACAAACCTCAAGAAGTTTTATTTTCCAGTCTTAAGTCGACCAGGTCTGCGATCGTTGCACTCATCTGCATGGGGAGATATGCAGGTGCCTCGCAACTCAAGCTTATTGTTTCTTATCATGACTAGGATCTTCCTCTAGGAACAGTCTTCAGCTTTACATACGTGCTCTTGCGTTTAGCTCTGTTCAGTAAACAATTAAAAAATGTATTAAAATGCACTTAGAAATCTAGATGAGTAAGATAGTCATTCGTGCAGCGCCTTTGTGAAGTAGCCAACTTAAAAGGTGCTATATTAAGTGGCTTGATACAAGAAAACAAACATACATACATACATAAATACACACATACATATATACAAGCAATTCTGTTAAGTACTGATATAATTATAATTGAAAATTTATATAGCATCGTTTCATAAGGGCCTATATTATTATTATTATTATTATTATTATTATTATTATTATTATTATTATTATTATTATTATTATTATTATTATTATTATTAATTAGTAACTTCTGTCGCACCAGTATGTAATGCACAAGGCATCAACCGATGGGACATCAAAACCTTTATGTAGGACATTATGAGCCCCATATAGAAATACATGTAATGTCATATTCTCACTCTAAATTATTTTACCAAATGACAAGTGATGTTGATGGGCAGTGAAGTAAATGTGTTCACTGGAGTTTTAGCTATTTACATTTGTCATGTAAACATAAATATGAGATAATGGAAAGTAATAGTTACAGCATAATGTGGTTTATGTTTCTACATGAACTTTAATGCTTAGTTTTAACTTCATGCTACAAAAATGGCAGAAGTTACATGATCACTGGTATTTCTCAGTCAAAATTATTTCTAAGCTTTCATTGTATGTTACACAGGCATATAAAAGCACATCCGTAAAACCAGTAATTAAAAAAAATTAATAACACTGTTCAGTTCAAAATTTACAATGATTACTAACACTCTGGCTCTTCATCAGTCCGTCCAGTAGTTTAAATTCTTGTGAATCTAAACACATCTTATCGCACAGCCTGGCCAAATCAAAAGACCGTGACATTCCAAGATCTTAAATATTTTAATAAAAGAATATCTTAAACAAACGACCAGGAGAAAAGAACAGTTTACCTCCGTGGAGTTCATTCTCCGGACTTGGAATGGGACTTAAAGGTCTGTTTGAGGCAAGCTTTTTGGTTGAACTTTGAGCTGGGCTGTTGAGGCAAGCTTTTTGGTTGAACTTTGAGCTGGGCTGTTGGAGGAAGGATCTTTTGTTGCACTTGCAGTTGGATCCTTTGAGGTTCGATCTTTTAAGCATGACTTTTGGCTGAACTTTCTATGGAAACCTTTATGCGATTGTTAGCGGTGGAGGTTTTGTGTTCATCTGCTTTGCGTTGCATGGAGATCTGAAAGATCCCTTTTTATATTTTTGTTTCGTTTCTCCAGACTTGAAATGAGACTTAAAGAGTCAGTAGTTTGATTGGACCGAGGGAAGATTTCGGTTGAACTTTGAGCTGGGCTGTTGGAAGAAGGATCTTTTGTTGTACTTGCAGTTGGATCCTTTGAAGTTTGATCCTTTGAAGCATGACTTTTGGCTGAATTTGAGGTTGGTGGATCTTTTGAAGTAAGATCTATTGCTAGAATTATGTTTGGATCCTTTGAAGCACCATATGAACTAGGCTAGTGGCTGGATCTTTGGGACCATGATCGCTGACTGGACTTTCTTTGTGTGATTGTCAGCGGCAGAGATTCTGTGTTCGTCTGCTTTGCACTGTATGCTTTCAGATCTGAGCAGATCTGAAATCCATGTCTTTTTTATTTTATTTTTATTTTTTTCGCTTTCGGTCGTTTCTTCTGCCTCTTTGGCATAATAGAAGTGGTTCATGACCGATGGCTGGACCTTCTACAGAAACCCTCGTATGATTGTCAATGGCAGAGGTTCTGTGTTCGTCTGCTTTGCGTTGTATGCTCTCAGATCTGAACAGATGTTGCAGGCTCCTACCATCAACAAAATCACACCACAACAATACCACCACAAATGCCATCAATTCACTAATTTTAAATTGACATTATAAAATTTAGAAAATCGACTTAAGATTAATTCAACATCAGTCTGTCACCCGATCAGTTAATTTCTAATCTCAGTTTAGCTGAGGGGCATAATTACACAGGTAAGTTAATCTGCAAACAGGTAAGGTAAGGCAAATGTAAATTTAAATGTAAATTTAATACAAACTTTACATGGTGCACTTCATCAAGTTTAGCATATTGCCAGCTATTCCTCGGGATATTTTAAAGTTAATCATCCTTTGGTAGTAATTTAAAACTTAAGAGATTCCCTTAAAATTTCCCAATAAGATTGAAACTCTTTTGACTACGTGTTATCTGCTATCATTGCCACTGCAACTGTAGCTGTTGTGTGAAGGGAAAAATGAAATGAGAAGCAAAGAAACAAGACGAATTACTTAAAAGCCACCTACCTAGAACACAGTTTCAGAGCAGTGCTGCCATCTGGCAGATGAATAGTTAACTCTTGATCCTCTGGTGACGATGCTGTAGTTGCTGCTGCTGCTGAAGGTCCATTCATTTCGTCTGGTTCCTGAGCAGCAGGAATCGGAGGAGCTGTGCACCAGCCAAACGCAATTCCTGTGTAGAGATTTTCGATCATTATTATTCTACACTTAGCTACGTTATACACTGTGATACATGGCCTGCTTCTATCAATCTTCACTCACATAGGCCCTACGGTACATGTAGTGTATGAATTTGAAAACACAGGCTGTTAATGCTAAAACCATGCAGTGTTAAAATGTTTTTTGCTGAGTGTTCAATGTTCATTGTGGAAAAATAGTTGCATATTGGTGATTTTTTTAGTCAAACTTTTTAGTTATCAACTAAAAATGTTTAGTTTTTACAAAACTAATTTTTTTAGTTAGGGCCTAAACTTCATCCTTAACTAAAAAATTTTAGTTAAACTAACAGTTAGCAACTTTTTAGTTAACTATATTGCCCATCACTGGATTTTCCTTAGAAGCAAACATCATCTGGTGCTCTGTGCATCATGAAAACGGCGCCAGAAAAGTTATATTAGATAATTAGACCTTTTACCTATAGGCCTATCCTGGGACCATATTAGTCCCAGGCCTATCCTCCCTTATTCAATTTGTTATTAAATGAAATTTTCAATTCTTAGGCCTACGTTTAATTTCGACTTCTGCCTGCTTTGATGTTCTGTTCGAGGTTTTAATTCGTGTTGATAAGTCAGTTATTCATCGCTTTGCGATTCCTGGATTTAACAATTCTTAGTCGAACCTGAGACTAATATTAGTCCCAGGTAGAACTTCGATGGAATTTGAACATTTTTATGCTCACCGTTTTCGATGATTTCTGGTCGAAATGACAATTTCTTCGCACCATCGAGTCTTTGTCGATTTGTGTCTTCAAAAAATTGCAGTTTTTCGTCGAATTTCGATTTTTTAAATGACATTTTCGGTAAATTTCTGTTGGAAATGTCTCGTCTCGTCTGATCTCTTCCAAGGCGAGCTATCAGATGTTTATGACGTCATCTGAGCAATAATCGCCAATGACGTCTATATTGTATATGCGATTTTACGTCATAAGACTAGTATATTGTCATTGTATTCTTGAAGTAAGTAAGTAACTTACCGGCTATGGCACATTCTGGCCTACTATGCAGTGGCGGCGATCTTGTCTGAGAGGTGGGGGGGCGGCAAAGTCGGCCATGGTCACCGAAGATAATTTTATTCTCCCAAAAAACTTTCTTCCTACAAATTCATATCCAAAAAATTTCCAATTCATCTCCTTAAAAAGTTGATGACCTTTTTTATAGTCTTTCACCTCTTTTACAACTTTTTTTAACAGTCAACAAGCACAAAATTTTTGGTCCGTAGACTTTTTCTGGATTTTTAGTCATTCATCTCTTTTTACTACTTTCTTCGGGTCTCCCACTCCCAACAACAATGTCATAATACATGTCCTTTCTTAGAAATTCGTCCTCAACGTTTATTACCTTTCTTTTAAAATTCTTCCCCAAAAAATATTAACCCTTTTTTAAAAAACCAATTTCTTCTTCTTTCTTTGAACTTTCGGGGGACACTTCTGCTCAAAAATTGAGTTTTTACCTCATCTGGTCAAAAAAGGCAGTGAAAACCATCACGCACAATTACTTTTTTGGGATTTCTTCAAAAAGTGGGGGGACAAATATGTATGGTGTGTCCCCCATTCTTAAAGGTGGGGGACATGTCCCCCCGTCTCCCATGATCGCCGCCCATGCTGCTATGTATTTCTTCTACTATATGTCCAAGAGAATCTTTGCTATAGACGTATTAGGCCTATCGTCTCCTAGCGTAGTAATAGCACGCGCCCTTAACGATTTGAAGATAGTCTGCTTGCAACGCAAATCACGTGTACCTCTAGGCGTGATATTCGGGAGATACGATAGGTACCCATACCCTACTTTTTCACTGGAAGGTACCGTACCGCCCACTCAGAGACGTAATTTTAGTCTAAAAAGTGGGGGGAACCATATTCTTACATACAAGAAGCAAGGCCAAGACTGCGATCTCTGGGAAGGCACATTAAATAAAATATTGACTGGCATTGTTCAAAAGTGGGGGGGGGGGTACGGTACCCCAGTCCAAAAAGTGGGGGTATGGGTACCCCTCGTATCCCCACAAATTACGTCTATGCGCCCACTTTTCATACCCAGAACAAACAATTTCCATATTATTTCTCAGAAGACCTTCATTTGAGCCCCACAATCATCATTGTGATCACCATCATCATCTGCATGCTTATTATTATTATTATTCACGGAATTTAAAACGGCGCCGTTATACTTATTTCAGCAGCGAAAGGAATTGATACGGAAATTGGGACCCCTCCCCCACTTTCTAGACCAAAGTTACGTCCCTATGATAGGAATGAAGTTATTGTAGGCCTACTTATTGATAACCATGCAGTAGGCCCTAATTGTTGTTGCAGCTATAGCGCGCCAGTCGGGTTTGGACTGGTCGTTAAAAAAGCTACTAATAACATAATAACATAAAATTAATCCCTAAACGTCATGGGCGGCGATCTAGGGGGGGGGGACGGGGACACATGTCCCCCCACCTTTTAGAGTGGGGGACACTCCATACATTTGTCCCCCCACATTTTGAAGAAACACCAAAAAAGGCGGAGAAATGTAATTGCGCGTGAGGGTTTTCGCAGCGTTTCTGACCAGACGAGGTAAAAAAATAATTTTTTGAGCAGAAGTGTCCCCCCAAAATTATGAGAAAGAAGAAGTTTTTAGAGGAAATCATAAAAAAGGGTTACGAGGTTATTGCTGGGAGACGGGAAAAAGTTGTAAAACGTGGTGAATGACTAAAAAAAAGTCATCAACTTTTTTGTGAGATGAAATCGATAAAAAATTAAAGTGGGGGAAAAAGTGAAGAAGTGTGAAAAAAGGAGATAGTGTAAGAAAAGTTGTAAAAGAGGTGAAGGACTAAAAAAACTCATCAAGTTTTTTCGGGGGCAAGATTTTCCAAAAACGGTCGTCGACGAGATCATGGCCGACCGCTCCCTCTGAGACCATTTTCCAAAATGTGGGGCCTTTTCACATTTATTCCAATCGTTCGAAAATTATTTATTCCAATCGTTCAAACGCCATAAGAAATATGCCAACTTGTCCTTAAAATAGTGGTAAGCCTATTTTAAACTGCACCACTAAACAATTGGCTGAGGCTAAAGGTATTCTTGTAACACTGTTCGAAATCTTAGTTCTTCTAATATTCTGCGAAAAAGTGCCAGAGAAGGCTTTCAGTTTATCCACACATTTACAGAAAAGTTGCATTGATTTATTCTCAGCTTCTAGGCCTAATTCAAGTATTTGAAAACGAGATGAAAAATATGCGAAATGAATTTGAATCTGAGTTTGAACTGATTGAGAATGAAACAACTGAGCTGGATCAAAAATGTGATATTACAACTGATTATGAACAACATAGAGTTCGGAAAAAAAGAAATCCCATGAGGGAATGTCAGTGGATGATTCCAGACAAATATTCATGGTGGAAACCTACATAGGCTACATATATTGCCTGAGTCTCTAGATTGTGTCATAAATAGCACAAGTAACAGATTTCATTAACTCATTCATTCGAATATTTATATAGCACCTCTTCAAGGGCATGGGCGTCCGCAGGAAGTTTTGTAGGGGGCCCAAACTTTTAAATAGTTGTCACAGGGACTAAATATGGTGTCGAAAGCAATCGATCACTGCACCTTCGACGCTCGCTCCCTCGGCGCTGGCTCCCTCTCGATTCTCTCGCGCGGATTCCAACATGCGAAAAACTTCATAGACATTCATTGTCAAAAACTATTATGATAATTAAATTTTATATGACTGAAATTTTACCTTATTCTTGAAATAACAATTGCAATCGTCTGGGTTCTTGTCCAAATTGATTTATCACTGTATCTATGAATCCGTCTTTGTTGTCCGAAATTTGTTTTCGATGTAGGCCTACACTCATCATACAGAGACCTGATAAACGGTCGTCACTGGGTGTTGAACGAATCCATGTTTTGACCCTCCTTAGCGTACTGAATGATCGTTCTATGGTGCGTGTTGTTACTGGTATAGCCAATGCAACCTGCAAAGCCGTTTTGACAGACGGATAGAATTCTGCGTGGCTTAATTAAGACTTCACTCAAACTCGTGTATTCTGCAATGAACACCCCATCGCGCTTTCTGTTTAACCAAACATCATACCAACTCTCACTTTCTTCCAGGAAATTGTCAATTTTTTACAGATCCGCAACGGTTTTGACATGCTCTTTGAATTCGTTTCTGCATATTTTGGCCATTCTACAGTACAAGGATGAAGGGATAGAAGACTGTATGCAGGTTTGTTTTCTTCAGTAAAACGTGTTAAGAGAATGATGATACCAGCGAATCCAGATATGTAATATACAGAGAAACTTTGTTTAGGATCCTCAATCTGAGGATTTGCTCTGTTGATTTGCCTTCGTGCCTGCCTTGTAGGTTTCAGTTCCAATCCAATCTCGTCTGCCAGGTTTTTGGACGCTTCAAAAATTTCACTGTAGGCCCTAGTTACTTTATTAATCTTTTAAGGTCAAGAGTAAAATAGGCAGGTCATAAAGCAGGTCGATTAGGCGGCCTAAACTAGGCAGGTCAAATGACCTACTGCGACCCATGGTAGCGACGCCACTGCCAATTTGGGCCCGATAAGCATGGCTTTCATGATCTATTAAACTTAAAGTTTTCCTGTTGTTTGCAAGAATTATAAGCAAGTAGCTAGTTATTCATCAGGGACTCGCGAATCATTTGCATTAAAGCTTTCAGACTCCAGGGCCGTTTAAAGGTCGTTGTAGGCCCTAGGCACACTTGCATTCGTGAACGCCAACTCAACTGCCAATTCTGCATTAATTTAAAGCTAAATGTATTCACATTAGCTTAACTTAAACTGTTTTAGTATAAGTTATTGGTTTTGAATTTGCTGTTATTTGCAATTTTTGTTGTTCTATTTTCCAAGTCACATCATTCAATATCTCATTTGCAGATTTTTAGACTTTCGTAGGCCCCTGAAAGTTTCGTAGGCCCTAGGCACAGTGCCGACTGTAGGCCTACCTAATGGATAAAACGGTCCTGCTTCTAGTTTGAGTTTAATTATGTAATTATGTTCAACGATCATCCGGCTTCTAGACAGTGTCAGTAATATATGCTTATCAATTGTCCAACTTCTAGTTTGAGCTTTGTTTACTATGAAAAGTTCTCATCGTCCTTGCTATGTAAATAGCCTAATTTCCGACGCTAAACTACACGCTTATCGCTGTATTCTCCTGGGATCGGCGATTATGCATAGGCCTACGCGTCGGCCCAAGTAGCTTTCAATGATGCTAGTAAGTATTGATAACACAGCTGAGGCTGACGAATGCTAATATGATTTTCGGTGGTGGATCTCCCGGTTGAGGTGATGGCTGGGTCTCCTTTTTTAGGTGGCGGATCTCATAATTCGGGTGGCGGATCTCACGATGCAGGTGGCGGATCTCAAATCAGAGGTGCCGGATCTCAGACGCGGCGGGATCCGACTAAATTTAACCACTGATTATAGTTATAGCTACTGGACTTTGATTTTAGTTAATTTTAATTAGTAGGCTACATAGGGCCTAATTATAGTCACAATTGGCCTCAATGGCGCTCCGCCCGATCCCCATGGGATCATCGATTAATTATGTCAACAGATTTATGTCAGTTTTTGATTTCCTCCCCTTGTCAATAACTGTCAAACATTCAATGATCCCCTAACAAAATTATGTCGAATAAAATTATCACACCCCAGAAAATTTCTATGACTTTAAAAATATGCAAAAAACTTAAATTGCTGTAAAACAGATTTGAATTTGACACTTCATGACATGGAAAGTCAAGTTTAGCAGGCTGCTGCCTAGGCCTAGTCCCAAACCAGATCAATTGAGTCTTAGCAGTGTTGAGGCAGAGACGGTTAGTCGACATCCAGGAGTGAGGGTCAGAGGGTCGATGGAGCGAACAAGGAAGAGTTGATCAGTTGATGGACCATGTTTAGTAAATAGAGACGGGATATCAGCAGTGAAGAGGATGTATAGTTTGGGACCGTCGGACCGAGCACCGAGCCATGGGGAATGCCAAATTCGACCTCTGTTCACTGAGTCGTGGTTTCACCAAGGACAACCAACTGTGAGCGGTCAGAGAGGTATGATTTTTAACCAAAGAAGAGGAACACCAGAAAGGCCACAGGACAGTTCCAGTCGATGAAGCAGAATCTCATGGTCAACCATGTCAAATGCAGATGCCTTGACAGAGCCGCTCAAAAAACGCCAGGAGAGAGAGAGAGAGAGAGAGAGAGAGAGAGAGAGAGAGAGAGAGAGAGAGAGAGAGAGAGAGAGAGAGAGAGAGAGAGAGAGAGAGAGAGAGAGAGAGAGAGAGAGAGAGAGAGAGAGAGAGAGAGAGAGTGGTTATCAGCTAGGCCTATATAAATATCAGACAGTACTATAGGGATAAGAGAGCAGTTTCGGTGGAATGGTGGCCCACGAAGCCATATTGGGCGGTTGGCAGAAGCCCAGGTTGCTCAAAGTAGGAGAATAGCTGGAGTGAAACGTTAAGGGTCGTTAACGTTAACGAGAATCACACTGTCGGGAGTCGATGCCTTGACAGAGCCGCTCGAAGCTTTGCTGGGAGTCAGGAAGGTATCGTGCTCGGACCAGTCTCCTCAGACTACAGTACATATAAATTTTTTAAAAGCCCCAAGAAATTCAGAATTTTGTAGGCTCCCATGCTGCGAACTGTGAGGTCCTAATAGCCGCCCTATAGCTGTAGTTATTTTGGCTTATGGCTGAATCCGGCCATGATTTTAGGCCTATATGTATGAGCTAAAGCGTCGCGTTGTTTTCATTAAAAGTTCAATTTTCTACCAGTAAAATCATACGAATTTTTTTAGAATTTCGTCAAGTTTTGCATAAAAATATAAAGAAAAAGTGGTGTCGGTTCTATCCGCTCGAAGGCCTTTTCAAGCTCAGAGTTCGAGCTTTGGATATATCCAGCGACACGGTGCGCCTGCAATTTTCTTAGTGGCCACGGCGCCTGGCCTAGTCCAACATATACTCCTTTCGATCCGTTTATATAGTAGACTTTTTTATTGTTACGTTATAGTGGTGTGGAGATGGGAAACATTACGCGGGCTATTCAAATCAAAGTTTGCTAGATTTCAACGCAGGATTTCGGTCGTCTGCATTTGAAAATATTTTTTTCAATTCTTTGTTAACTTTGCATCATTGTAGCAAGCTAAAATAATTTTATTATTGCGCTTTGTGCCAAGCGTAAGTACAGCGACCAATAGGCCCTCTAACGACAAAATGTGGTATCTCGAATATTTATTTATTATAATTATGTTCCAACAGGGCTGTAGTGGTAAAATTATTGGTGAGTATACACGCTATCGGTTAGTTTACCGAAACAAATTAGAGCTGAGTAATCTGAGTAAACACTACAGTTTTTCGTGAGTATACGCGACAGAATTTTAATATAAATAAATATTATAAATATTTTGTGAGGCGAGTATAGCCTACGGTCTCTACCTCTGTAGACCCGCGTACCCTCGACTACAGCCCTGTGTTCCAACGACAACCTAAGCTACGGCTTTACCCTTAATTTTATCACATTTATTTAATTTTAAATGGATATTATAATTCAAGATAAAGTAATTAGTTTAATAATTATATCATTCCGTCTCAAAATTTGCGCCCTATTCCATATGGCACCGCGGGAAGTCCGGGAACACCCCTCGCTACGGCACTGTAAATTTGTATGATTTGCGTATTGTAGGCAGGGCCTTTAAGGTCGTCGTTGGCCCTAGGCACTCTTGCATTCGTGAACGCCAACTCAACTGCCAATTCTGCATTAAAGCTAAACGTGTCTACATTAGCTTAACTTAAACTGTTTCAGTATAAGAGTTATTGGTTTTGAATTTGCTGTTATTTGCAATTTTTGTTGCTCTATTTTCCAAGTCGATCATTCAATATCTGGTTTTCAGATTTTCAGATTTTTGTAGGCCCCTGAAAGTTTCGTAGGCACAGTCCCTACTGTGCCCAGTGGATAAAACGGCCCTGGCAGACTCTATTCAAAATAGAGATTATAATAGTGATCTACGTAAACATCTAACTATAGCATTCCTTGCTGGGACCTTTATTTATTTATTATGCACGAGTATTTGTGACAAAGTGCAGGTGGCGAGGATCGTGAACTCTCGGGGCGATGGCATTTAACAATGAATTTCAACAGATGATAGAGGTTATTCATGTGCAGAATACCGTAAAACATCAACAGTTAACAATAGAAAGGACCCATACAAGAAACAAGTATTTCCTTGCATGACTCTGTCAGCCCTCATTCCTCCCACCCTTCACCCATTTGCTGATCAGGCAACAAAACTGAGCAAACAAGGTAGCTCTGATGGGCTCGATTTGAAATAGCGCCACTGAAACGCTATTACCTTCTAAGCCACGGAGTAATAATCACACGAGTCGCCAACTTTTAAATCCCATAGCAACCAATCGGGTTCCCCATCAGCAACTTCGTATCTAGGACTCATGAAGCCCATATGACAATATTCATCCCATATGGGCTTCACATGGCCTACGAACGACGTTGCTTGTGGGTTTGTGGACCATTCTGTTGGACATGACAGGCCCTAAATCATAAAACCATTGGCTGTTGATAAGTTCTGCTGCTCACGCATGCATGCAAATTAGGTCCACATATCCCACCTTTAGTAACCAATTGCTAATCGCACTTTGGTACAGACAGCTAATACACACAGTTCGTAAACACAGCTCGGGCCAATAGTGGTATTGGGCTATATAAAGTTGGTTATCGGCTCATGCACAGTGACGTCTAACAAAGTCGTTATCGCACAGATTGGGTCAGGTTCTGTTTGATTAGGTCACTTTAGCTGACCATATTCCAGACCAGAGGGCGTTTAATAAGAGACAATTTTGATACCTTGTGCATTAAGATACATGTAACGGCAACATAGCCGTTTCCCCACTACGGCCCATAGTAAGTACGGCCCAGACAGACAGACAGACAGCCACAATCCGACTTTTGACCAAGAACAGTACATACATGTATACACACATACATATACTTACAAACCTACATACATACAGCTTGCAAAACCCAAAGGCAACAGAGGACTTTGTTGAACAGTGGCCAAACAATCAACTGGCTCTATTTGTCTTAAATCATTAAATCTGCTAAACGTAAACTGGAGTCATTATAGCACAACATACTAAATTTTTACAGCATGATAAAGAAAATTCTGCATTACTTCTATCCCAGCGATAGTAATTCTAAATGTAATCTCGAGACATCTACAGCGCCCCCAAAAGCCAAGTCGCACGAACCGTTCTTATTAACAGGTGCTCAGTCAAAAGAAAATCGATAGGCAGGTAAGGTCAGATTCAGTTCCAGGTCAAGTTCCAAGGGTCATGCAGGCAGACTGCTACAGTGGATGGTGTGTAGAATTGAAGCAGTGAGAGAGGTAAATGGAATTGAATGAGAGGATAAACAGTGTTTTCAGTTTTAATTTCACGACGCATGCAGACATTTCAAGAAGTTCAGTGTTGGTGAGTTCGTAGGATGGATTAGATAATAATAAAAAATAATAAATTAGATTTTTATAAAGATAGGATACCTTTTCAGTGATATCAGTTAAATGGTTTTCAGATACCTGTTCAGGTCAGCTAAGGTCTTTTTGGTAGACAGAACTTAATGTTAAACTTATATAGCACCTTCTTTTAAAAAAAAGTAAAAAACAGCCTGTCACTAAACCTAATTAACTCTTGACTTCTTTGCAACTGGTTCTTCTAATTCGTAATCATCATCACAGATGTCATTGATAACATCATCATCCACGTCATTTGCCCAGTCAACAGTAGCATCGCTGTCATCGCAAGTCGATTCTTCACAAGTCTTTGTTGAATCTTTTGCATTGTCTGATGCTTTGAAGTACTGAAGCAGTGTCTTTGGATTTGTTGATGTATCCAATGACGATGAGGAAAGTGGGTCATTGGTGGTTGTTTGGTCGGTGGGTAATTCAGCGAGAAGATCGTCTTCGGGGAGGAGATCCTCGTTGAAATACTGCAAAATATCTTTCTGCTTTGGATCCTTAAGAAAAAAAACACCAAATAATTAATAAATTAAATCAGCACAAGTAGAAGGTTCCTCCTTTATAGGTTTACTAAATTAAAGCTCATAAATATACCCATATAAACAGTAAATACATACATACTGTATGCCTCTGAGTAATTCTCTTGAAGAGGCAGTATATAAATCTATCAATGAATGAACGAATGTATAAATACACTTCCACGCTGTACCTTTGTGAGGTACTTGAAAGGTGTTACATTAAGGGTCATACATTTACAAATACATTGTACATGAATAAGGGTCATACATAGTACTTATACATACATACAAAGTATACAAAAATACATACACAGTACTGATACATACATACAAAGTATACAAAAATACATGCACAGTACTTATACATACATACAAAGTATACAAAATACATACATAGTACTTATACATACATACAAAGTATACAAAAATACATGAATATACACATACAAGCATGCACAAATACATACAATAGTACATGACAGATGCAAACATACATACATACATGTATGTACAAGAATAAATACAAAATACATACATACATTCATATATACTGTTGGGAACATTAAACCTCTAAGAACCTCTTGAAGCCGGCTTCTTCTGCCAATGTAGGGCCAGAATTGCTTCTGACTAGAAATCCAACAGTGGTTCTTATAATTCTTTTGTTTCATTGTATTGTGCGTATCGCTTAAAAAAACAGAACGAACATCAAACTTAAGATGAAGAAATCCCACCTGAAGGTGTTTCGTTTCTGTCTCATCGAAGTCATCTTTCGAAAGACCTGCTTTGCTGAGAACAGTCAACTTCTGCTGGATCATTGGCCTAAACTCAACAAAACGTAACAAACTGGTAAAACTAAACTGATAAAACTGTAAACTGGTAAAACTAAAATGTAAACCTGTAAACTGGTAAATGTAAACTGGTAAAATGCACTGCAGGGTTGGCAGTTTACCAGTTTTCAGGCACTTAGTGGTAGTTGAAGAAGAACAGTCCCTTAACCTAACCCCACGAGGCAGCCTGTGGGGTTAGGTTATGAAGTGTTAGCAACTTTATTTTCTTAGCCTCGGGATACGAGGACAGGTGGCCAGCCCTCTCCCTTTGTCACCTGATCTTCCTACTGACATTGTACTGTCAATGTACTCATTAAAGCTGAGTTGGCTAGGGGGCACAAGTGGAGCTGAAATCTCACAACAAATTTCTGTCCTGGTTGTGATTTTAACCCCTGACCTCTCAGCTGACAGTTCTGCATGCTAATCATTGGAATATCGAACTCACCCTTAACGGCAGTTGAACTTCAAATCAAAACAAGGACCTGCAATTTTAACACACTTTTCAAGCCTAGCGCAAGAATGTCTTGCAGCAACTCCGCCACTGCTCGTACTCTGGCAGTGCCAGTCCCAAGCCTGGATAAAGAAGGATGGTGACGCTAATAATCTTTGTTATCTCACAGTGTCGCTAAACTGAAAACTACTACCTGTATCTAACGAAGGACTAGGAAACAGCAGAGAAGGTGTGAAAGTAAATGATTAAGTGTCCAGTGAATGGACAACAATGATCATGATGATACAGAAATGAATAACAGCCAATGGGTTAGTGAGTCCAGAGACTTAAGGAATGAAGGAAGGAAGCTAAGAGCAGGTGGAAAAGGAACTGACCATATGTAATCATCCGCTGTGTTGCGAGCAACCAGGTACTGGATGTTGACGGAGTCCTCTTGGCCAATGCGATGGACCCGATCCTCTGCTTGAACCAGAATCTACAGAAAACAAACAAGCAAATGTCAATGTCTCATCATTCCACGTAAACTACTTTGCAAGGAACGTTTCGCTTTATTTTCTACAGTTTCAGTGCAAGTTTCCAAACTGTCCCATGACTGGCTCTGTTTGAATTACAGGTTATCAAAGTAACTTGAAAATCTGTACCTAATAACTTTTCTAGCGTCACAATAATAATAATGCACAAGACGTGAATTAACAGCACACCAAAACCTAACCAGGGAGGCTTGAACCCATACTATATGTTATGAAGTAAGGACTTTAACCAATCGGCTACTGTGTCCCACAATCGGCTACCATGTCCTTTACCATTTGGAATACAAGGATTACCGATACAACAGCACAAGTCTGAACAAGGTCAGCACAGAAAGAACAGACTCAGCACATCAGACAGACTCAGGACACTTGGTCTCATGTGCAAGACACTATCTTCCACAAACCAGTGTTTGCTCAAGTGTAGTCTGTATTGAAGGGTTGTTGTCTAGAATTGAAGTCCCTGTAAACACTCAGTCAATTGCTGAATCTTTCTCTACAAACAACTTCTATTTGAGTCACATCGATACATTCTAATCAGCTATTTGACGCACTTGCCAAATCTGTTTCATAATTAATTTCATACTCATATTTGATAAAGTGCTCAGACCTAACCAGATCAATTCTAGAATTCAATTAGCACAACAGTTTTGCTTTCAAACAACTATTGCATTTATTTTAAAGACTTGATTAGAGTAGATATTTGTAACCAATCAGAAACCGACAGATAAATCCAGTTCGCCTTTACCAGTTCCAACATAAATATTATAAGAATTACCAACGCTCTTCACCTGGCGACTGACTAACCGCACGTCAGATTCACATTTCTGTGTGACTTTGAGCGCGTTAAAAATGTTTGTAATAAATAAATAAATAAATAAATTACATTAGGGCATGGCCTTAATGTCCGTCTGTCATGCCCTAATGCGACTGACTGACCCCGGGATTCCAGAAGAGCTCGGCAAAGACGACGAGAGACGCAGCTGTGAGGTTGATGCCTGCGTTGGCTGCTGTGATGCTGAGGATGGCAACACGAACGTCTTCGTTCTCTTGGAATTTATCACAGAAGAAACTTCGCTGCTGTGGATTCGTACGTCCGTCAATGCGCATGTACTTGTACTTCTAAATATGTAAATACCTTGCAATGTATTGTATGCATGCATGAATGTAACGCATTTATGTACATGTATGTCCTTCCGTATGTCGCAATCAATCAATCAATATACATGCATGTACAATGTTTGTACATGTAATATGTATGTATCGTATATATGAAAGCATGTATTTATTTACTGAATCCACACCATAGCAGGAATTTATGAAACTTTTGACTCCTTGCGCCCCTAGCCAACTCAGCTATACTGAGGACCATGATTGTAAATTTGGAAGATCAGGCTGGAAGGGAGAGCCCTGGCAACTTGTCCTCGTATGCCGCGGCTAAGAGAAATGCAGTCGCAAACACTTCAAATCCATGGTTGTTTCTAAGAGGCTAGCTTAAGGAACTGCTCTACCACTTATAAGCACAGCATCAGATTTGAACCACATTTTAATATTATCATGCTGACCTACTGTAAGGTGCACTGTAAAACTTGTTTCCGTGAAATGCCGTCATATAAATGGAATTATTTCAGTGTAACTTACGGATCGCACGGCTTCTTCAATAGCATCCAGCATCAACTGGTGATGTGCAAAGAGTAGGAACTTATGTTCTGATTCGAGAAGATCAAGGACATATTCTCTACAGCATCAAAACCACAACCAAAAGATATAATTTAAATCATGACTCAAGGCCTTTGAGAGACTCCATCTTGATCCCTAACAAACTACATCCACACCACAAATTCAGATTCATCAACCTTGCTCACATTATATGTGTTTTCAATAAATTGCATAAATAAATAAAATATCAAAGAACAATAATTTCATCTTAATCTTTGAAATGATGCTTAACAAGAGAATTATAGAACAAACAATACCAGTGGTCGTAGCAGGCTGTCATAAAAATACAGGACATTTTACAGGACACAAAAAATAAAATTACAGGACATTTGACAGGACATTTATAATGAAAAAAATACCCAGTACAAATTTATTTTTGCTTCTACTGTATAGTGTCAGTAAGTCAACAGCATTTCATTATCATCATCATACTCCCATAATTTAATTCTACTTTGTCAACTATTTTTCCTTGAGTTATGACAACAGGGATGAATTGGTAACAAACTAATTAGCAGACAAATTTTGTGTGCATTTAATGAGATTATGCACTAAATTAATTATTACTCTGCAGTCTGCATAGTGACATTCAGAAACATTTAACATAACATACATAACATGGGTTTTAAGTGGTTCAGAAGACGTGAAGTCTGTGTAAGAACCACTGTAAATTAACCTAGCCCAATTTCCCTATCTTCTTCTTAAAATTTGTGATACTGTCCACTGAGATTAACTATCTTCCAAACCATTCCACAGGTCTACAACTCTTACATTGAAGAATTTCTGCCCAATGTTCCTTTTGGCTTCTTAAATAATCTAAACCTGTGTCCCCGAGTTGTCCAGTGATGATCTTATAAGCTTCGATTAGATCTTCTCTGCTCCTCCTTCTCTCCAATGTTGTTAGTCCACACCTCTTCAACCTTTCTTCATAACCCAAATCCTTGTAGCCCCAGCTAGAGTGTTTATCTCCTATGCCCATGTTTTGTCTTCTAGCTGATAGCCAGCTTAGAATATGTTAGTACTAGCCCTCTAATCCCACTTTCTTGCAACTTTTTGGCCAGCCTTACATGAGGTACTTTGTCAAATGCCTTGGCAAAATCTAGGTAA
The DNA here is from genome assembly GCA_963556255.1 of Allolobophora icterica. Lineage (NCBI taxonomy): Eukaryota > Metazoa > Annelida > Clitellata > Crassiclitellata > Lumbricidae > Allolobophora > Allolobophora icterica. The sequence continues at coordinate 94,790,298 of OY744604.1, forward strand.
ATGATATCTGCTGGTTTTCCCTTGTAAATCCTCTCATAGACCTCCTGAAAGAACTCCAGCAGATTTGTCAAACGTGAACAGCCTTTGGTAAATCCATGTTGACTGCCATTTATAATATTATGCCCATTCAAATGTTCCACTGTATTATCCTTAATAATTCTCTCCATGACCTTGCACACCACACTGGTTAAACTGCCTAGTCTGTAGTTCCCTAGTTCACTTCTAATTCCCTTTTTAAACAATGGCACTATGAGTGCATCCCTCCATTCCCGTGTAACTTCTCCAATCTGAATTGATTTATTGAAGATCTGGGCTAATACCTCTCCAATTTCTTCCCTCACTTCCTGTAAGAATTTTGGATGGAGTTCATCCATGGCTGGATTCTTGTCAGTTTTTAGCCTTTTCAGTTGTTCCAGTACATTTTCCTTAATAAACATTACCCCTTTTCACCACAGTCTGTTTGCTCTGGGATATTTCCCAATTCTTCTAAACTAAACATCGAGCTGAAATATTTATTCAGTACTTCAGCAGCACCACATCATAACTTCTCCCCTTCCATCTTTTTTGAATGGTTTTATCATGTCTTTCCTTCTGTGCTTACTTCTGACATAGTTGTAAAAACTCTTACTATCCTCCTTTACATTCCTAGATAACTTCTGCTCAAAGCTTTTTGTTGCTTTTTTGTTTGCATGATACTTGTTTCTTAAATTCTCAAGTCTGGCAACACTCTCATTATCCAAATCCAGTCCATTCTTGGTTTCTTTCTTCAACTTCTGATCTTTGCCCTTCTTTTTCTTTGAACCTCACATGTCACCAATCCGTCTTATTGGTTCTTTTGTACTTCAGTGTGTTTTCTTCAATAATTTCCCTCAAAGTTGCCTAAACTTCTTCCAAGCATCATTCACTCCCAAGCCCTTTATTTCACTTACGAAATCCTTTTCCTGCAAGCTTGTCATCACTAACTCATAATCTTCTTTAAAGAAGTTGGGTCTTTTCACATAGGTTTTGACTTCCTGGATCTGCTCCATGACTAATTCTCAGCTGATAACCTAGTGCTAAAATGCTCTCCCACACTAACATTCTCTACCATATTTTCATCTAATGTTATCACTAAATCCAAAATGTTTTCTCCTCTGGTTGGCTCCATAGCATGCTGTTGCATAAAGCTGGAATCAATAAAATCCAAGAATATCCTATCTTTTACTCCTTCCCTTCCAATTTTTCCCAATCAATAGGGCCTATGGTAGCTAATACTAGCTATGTCTCTCATAATTAAGGGTGTTTCCTAACCATTTCCAGTAGTTTGCACATCCCTTGATCAGCTTATCTAATGGCATGTGGTATTATTCTTAACTTATACTACTCTGTAGTAACTTATACTATGCTGTATTATAAGTTAAAAGCTCAAAATATAATAAAAATAACAAATTATAAATATCATGTATTCGCAACCAAAAAAGTGCGTGAAATCTGACTTTTTAAAAAATACAGGAAATACAGGACACTTTTGCAAAAATACAGGATTTTACAGGACAAGCAAAAAAATACAGGACTTTACAGGAAATACAGGACCGCTACGACCACTGCAATACGCATACGGAAATAATAAGAAAACTGATAATAAAGTAGATCATTGGAAATACGAAGACAACTTTTCTGAAGAAGAGAAATACCTGACGGCCTTTATCTTTGCCTCGCCAGTCGTGTGGAAATACTCCAGCAGCGCACCTCGCCTCTCTGAACCCTAAACACAACCAAAACCCAGTCAGAATTTGATGTGTTAATCATAGAGATGGCTGTATGTAAGAAGTGTAAGTGGCTGGAATTAATCCCCCCCTCTGCATTTCTATTAGGAGGATGAACTGGCCTCATCCTTGCTGGATAATCTTCCAATGAAGTGCAATATCTAGTGGTGAGCATGCTGGAAGGCAACGCAACACATGTTAAGGTAATGTCTCGTTTATTCTGCACTTCTGTCGACAACAATTCCTATAAAAATGGTTCTGTACTCATGTACGTATGTACAGATCCTACATTTAGAACTCCCAACCTAGAGGTCGAGGGTTCAAATACCCATCAGATCAGAAAAATTGGGTAATGGGCCTTTTGGATAACTGGCACCCATATGTGGAACAGCCTTCCGGCGTCTACTCTGGAGGTCAAATGTTCACATTTAAAAAACGGCAGAAAATCTACTTAAGTAAGTCTTAGTTTCTGCGTTGGCAATTGGCATTGCAAAGCAGCCTACGAGTAGCTCACCACAAAAATGCTATTTAAATTGTTGAAAGTACAAAAAAGAGATGTTTCAGGATCTCTTCTTGGCTAGAAAATGTGTACACTGACCCTACACTGAGAGAGAGAGAGAGGACTGGCCATATGCTCCATATACCAAAGTCACGAAAAATGTTACTAACACCTTATACCAACGGCTGTCTTGTGGGTTTAGCTCAACACTTTAATGATGAACGTGCACAAAAATGTATGGAAAACTAATCCCTCTCGTCATTAAAGGGTTAAAGAACTGTTATTCTTCTTGACCTGGATGATTTAAACATGGCCCAGTTCACTAGATAGTGACAAAACTATCCGGTAGTAGAGTATCTCAGTCATGACATGGAGTTGAAGCCACAACCTATGAATTGACAATCCAGCACAGAAATCACTGGACTACTGTACTGACCCGAGTTTAACACGCCAAGATTTCAACTACAGCTGGTTACCAGGAAGACAAAACAGTTACCATATGGAAAAACTGAAGCATATGTTTAATTTTAATATAACCGATTTTTTCAGTGCCAATAGTCTTCTTTACACAGAGAAATTTCAGTGATTGACATCACCAGTACATGATACAGTACCATACATTATCAAGGTAGCACGATCAGCCCTTGGCTACTGAAGCCTGTTTACATCTAAATTAAAACTTAGTTTGAACTGCAATACACCACACTGACGTGTTTTCTTCTGCAATGAACAGACCTTCATCTGATCGACCAAGTTGTGTTTGACTTTCATTGTTTTGTTGACTGAAACGGATCCGGGATCGAGAACAATCATAGTTCGATACTTGGAAGGCAACTGATGCAACACGTCCTTCTTCATCCGCCTACAAGTAAGACAACGCAATTTAAGGTAACTTCTCGTTTATTTGTTAACAACAATTCCTATCAGAACAGTTCAGTACTTAGATTTTACAACTCTCTCTCAGTATTTCCGTTCGTTCTGCTCAGTACCTTATGTAATTTCATTCTGCGTGTAAGACTTACATTTCCAAATGGCTTATGCACCATGGCTGCCTATCTGTCTAAGCCAACTGATCAACATATTGACATGATTACGACTTGGTTTTGGTCTGTCATCAGCCAATGCCTTGTGCATTAGATACTGACAAGATAGAAGTTACTAATTAATACCAACACATTTGATATAGTGCCTTTTAAGTACTCTCAAAACTGCTCAACACATGGCTACTTAACTGATCTAAGAAAGTAAGTAGCTTTTATTTGCATCTGACGACTGCACAGGCTTTACACTATATGAACAATTACAATGCATACTGCAAAATAGACTATAACAGGAGCAGATTATATAGTCCCAACTGCACAACTAAACATAACTAATTCATCTCCATTTTTCAAGCCCTTGTAGTCTCCCGACTAACGTATGCCATACCATCTTGGGGGGATTCCTGTCGGCTGAGCTGGGTGGAAAAATTGAATCTTTTTTGCGCAGGGCTGGGCGCAGTAACCTCTTTAGTGGTGATGGTTTAACTTTAGAGAAGTTTTGTGAAAAAATTGAATTGAAGTTCTTCAAAAGCATCCAGTCACCCCAACACTGTCTTCACCAATTACTGCCTGCAGAGCACCTTCATAAATTCAACTTAAGAAAAAGGGGACATGCTTTTGAATTACCGCACTTTAATACATTGCTACATAAGAAATCCTTCATCATTCGCTCACTGTACAAGTATAAAAACTGGGTTAATGCTGGTTCTAGTACCTGTTCTGATATCTAAACTGGCTCTTTTTGTAGACCATAGTAATGCTTATGTTCCTTAGAATGTAAGGCTTAGATCATAACTTTAGTTATAGATAGGCCTATGTATGTAAATAAGACACTATCGTTTATTGTTTATAATACTGTATAATGTATATGTATGTAAATAAGACATTATATAGAATTGCTTGTGTTTAAACTGTCTTACAGTATTACTGATATTGTGATCCTTTTGTATGTATTGTTGTAAAGTATGAGCGTTTGTCTTATACTAATAAAAGATTACTTACTTACTTACTTACTTACTTACTTACACTGATTCACAAAACCACTTTTACAGTTTAGGATCAAGTTAAGGATTAAATAAAATTTTAAGGCACTTTCAAAACGAATGCTCTCACGATGTTCGTATGCTCTGACCTGATCATAATTTTTTCTTCGAGAATTATCTGCAGTTCGGCCATGTTGGATGACCCACTGAAGTCCCAGCCCCACGGCATCTAAATGGGTAAACCACATAAAAAGTTAACAAGTATGAAGCAGTCCAGTAAAGAACATGACAAATTATGAATTTTAGTACAGTAATTAAAATTTCAAATGTCAGGCTAAAAAGTTGATAAAGAAACAAAATGCCAAGATCTGTGTTTACATCAAGAATTGCTTTCACCCTTATAAACTTTTGTGATTCTGGGTGACCTGAAACTATAGCTTGGAGTTGTCATCCACAGGCGACACCATGTTCACAGTTCCTGGTACGTGTTGCATCAAGAAATCAACTGAATGAAATATGCAGTAGTCAAAGCATCTAGGTATTTGAGGGATATGATCTGCTAACTTGCCATACCTAATGTCGTGGCAATTGATAGCTAACTGCACCTGGGGTTTAAACCCTGTGCCACTGTCTAATGACGAAACATCAACTGATGGCACTGTGCATTTCCAAGCGAAGGACTTGTTCAAGTAATCATCACACACAATTCATCTCAGGGCAGTCTCAAACCTGTACTCTTCATGTTACAAACTGAGCACTCAACCATTCGGCTACCATGTCCCACAAACTGAGCCCACTAAAACTCATAAGGGAAGGCTGTCTTGTTCTGTAGATGTTGTTACTTGGCTGAGAAAATCCTACAAAAGCTCAGAATGAGTCTTCAAACTACACTACCTCACATCACTCACCCAGACATAACCATCTTGGAGACTTAACAGATGATGCTGATCAGGAGTAGCAGCCATACCTGTTTACCATCGCAGTATCGAATGCCATACTCGTGAAAGTGAGGGAAGAGTCTTGAGTCGACAGCTGACAACTGAGTGTAGAGTTCTGCAGGACGCGACATAGCAGGAGTTCCGGAGAGCAGGATAACCCGTGCCGCTTTCTGAGGAAAGAAATTGGGGTAAAAGGTTAAAATCACTAAAGCATCACACACAATTCATTCACAATGTTTACATAGCACTTTTAAAATCTATTTACATTACTTTGCAGTTAGTTTGTACTAGGAAAAAGCCAGATGTCCACTATCAAAGATTAAAAGGCTACGAAAGCAAAACGATAAGCAATTTGAGAATTCTATTAAGTTCACTGACCTTCAGTAAGGGAACTGCTTTCTTCGTTCGAGCTGTTTTGCTGTTTTTCAGAAAATGCGATTCATCCTTAAACAAACATTCATTACCAATTTAACATATTCAACATAACAAAGAAATGGCAGCATACCACCAATTACATCAGTCAATTTATTTAATCAGTTAGATCAGAGAGGTCATGGGCCAGAAATGGCCCCTCGACGAAGTTTTTCTGGTCTTTGGAGCCCTGCCTAAAGACTACGCAAGTTGAGAATAGAAGATTTTGTAAGCCTATTTGACTGTTTGTATTCTAAAATGCACCAGTTTGCAAAACTTTCTGGGATGCGTTCACCGAGCCCCTCCCACATCCCTACCCCCTTCAGCACTCTGGCCCACCACTTGCTGAAAAATATAGCCAAAATGACCCACCATTAAAAAAGGTCTGACACCCTCTGAGTTAGATAAACTAAAGACACTTGTCAGAAATGGCTGCCTCCAAGTTATATACACACGTGACAAAGGCTAAAGAGAGAATGTTCTAGAAGAAAAGTGCGGTTAAGGCACAATGAAAGGCTATAATGAGATTTAGGATTTTAGGAGATAAGGATATTTAGGATTTCAGGAGATAAGGAGATTTAGGAGATAAGGAGATTTAGGATTTCAGGAGATAAGGAGATTTAGGATTTTAGGAGATAAGGAGATTTAGGATTTTAAGAGATAATGAGATTCAGGATTTTAGGAGATAAAAATAGATTTAGGATTTTAGAAGATAAGGAGATTTAGGAGATAAGGAAGACCAAAGAGACAGTCAGTACAGAATCGAGTTGATACTAACTAAAAGTAAATGTTGGAACAGTGTACAGTTGAGAAGTTTTATTGAAGAACTGTTAAACTGAAGTAATCAGTGTTGAACAGCACAAACTTACCAGTAACCATCAATCTATCAAACAATCAATCCTTAATTTACAAAAATCATCAAACCCAATCATTCATTCTAACAAGTCAATCATCTCTGTCAATCAACTTATTATTCATCATGCTCAAATAATATGTCGTCTGCTTAGAGTGCAAAGGTGCTATCTCCAAATTTTCAATTTTTTTTTTATTGTTTTATTCTATTGCTACCAATGTAGTGTTTGAACTGTGAAAAGTTGGTATCGTTCAAAGTGTAAATAAAAACGCAGCAACTATTTTAATATTGGGGCTATCTCCAACAACCTAGTTTTGAAATGTGCAAAGGTTCTATCTCCAATAGAGCTAGGGCCTACTGCACTATGTGTTTACCAAAAAATAGGTTCCATGGTTTAATTTAGTATACATACGGCGTCGTGCTGAAGACTAATCCAAAAGTATTTTAAATCAAAATTGCAAGTTTCTAACAATCATGTTCGTAACATTTTGCATTAGTTAGACTTATTATTCTGAAAATATTATGGTAACTTGATGTCGACGAATCTCGCGTGTCGATAGAAATCCGATGTAGGCCTAAACTTTGATGTCGGTGAATCTCATGAGTCAAAAGAAAATATTGAAGTAAAATCCAAATTTCATGAAACTGATATAAGTGAATCAATTATGGTCACAGAATATATAAATTAAGATTTTGCAAATATTGATTCCTTAACCCTATAGGCTAATTGTATGCAGCTGAAAATATTATGAAGGGCCAACATCATTTTTAACCGTTAGTTTCGAACTTCGAGTGTGTACCAATAATAACTTTTTCAGCTTCTAAATTTTCTATTAAATTGTTCAAATAAATCAATGCAGTTTACACAAATCATTATTTATTATTTTATAATATTTTTTCTGTAAAAAGTAATTTTTAATCGCAAATTTAAGTTGTTGTAAAATTATAGCTATCTCCAGATAAGAAAATATTTTGAAATGTGCAAAGGTGCTATCGTCTGTTACAAGCATAAGTGGTCGTTGGTCACTTGCTGTTATTTTGCATTTTTTAAGGCGAGGCGTCACAAAATTTAAAATAATTACAACATTCCAACTAGGGAAATAATTTATTATCCAAATGACTATAAATCACAATCACATAAAAACTATTGGATTTGTAGCAACTATAAAAAGTTTAGATTTGCTCTCCTGAAAAATGACCAAAATGGAGATAGCACCTTTGCACTCTAAACAGACGATGTGTTCTGACATTTAATTCAACTAATTAAAAAAAAACAAACCATGCAGCTACCCAGCTGAACAAGATACATAGCACAAACCATTATGATGACTTGGAAGTTCTTCTCTAGGAGTTCGGAGTGCAGTTTGACCATCAGATCGTAGCTGACGATGTTGATCAGACCCGACGTACAACTGTCTCGACTTGTAAGCACGACATTTATCTGTTGTGACTGAACAGAAGATGGCAGCCACTCCAGAATTTGCTGAAAGAAAAAACAGACAAACGGCATTATTAGAAAACAAAGATGAGCAGTCCCTTAAGCTAGCAGTAGGAAGTCATGGGTATGAAGTGTTAGCGACTCCCTTTTTCTCGGCCTTGGCATATAAAGGCGGATGGCCAGTCCCTCCCTCACCATCTTATCTTCCCACCGACAGTGTGCAGTCAATGCACTTATTTTAGCTGCGTTGGCTAACCCTAGAGCATATGAAGTGTTAGCGACTTCGTTTTTCCTAGCCTCCGCATATGAGGGCGTGTGGCCAGTACTCTCCCTTTCCGTCTCATCTTCCCATCGACCGATAGTGTGCGGTCAGTGTGTTCATTATAGCCGAGTTGAAATCCCCAAAAATTAAAGCCCTGGCGGGGATTTGAGCCCCAATCTCTCATGCTAACCACTAGACTACATTGGGATTTGAGGCGTTGAAGCAATTTTCTGTTGAGATAACTGATAATTAAACTGAAGTGATAAAAAAGTGACCGACCTGTTGCCAGGCAAATCGGACGGTGGACGGTACAACAATGAGAAGCGGCCATTGTTTGCGGTAATAGCTGGCGATGCACAGCGCCTGTATAGTCTTGCCAAGGCCCATATCATCTGCCAACAGCACCCGGCCGTTGTGATGTATGGCAAAACTAGATAACAGTAAACACAGTTCACAGGTAAGATGTAGTATGGTTATCACATCAGCATCTCATTTTAACATTCATTATTAGACAGCAAAATTAAATATGACATATGGTGTTAATTAATCCAATCAATAAGAATTATTCAAAACGCATATGCTTCTGTCAACTCTGAAATGTTTCAACTTAATCTACAGACTTCCTGATACATTTCAACCTAACCTAATTTTACTATATTATCACCAATAGACAACTGTACGAGTGTACATACATAATATTTCTATATGGTCACCAAATACCAGTACTGTACACAAATACTATTTCTGTATCATCACCAATAGCAACTGCAGTTGTCATTAGTTTAAAAGCAAGGGCAATTAAATGGAACAGCAGGAAACTCATCCACCTACTTCACACCCTCCCTCTGGAATGGCAGAAGTGTCCCGACCAGTTTTTCGTCAACTTCTGACAGATCCGCCTCCGGAGTCGATCGATCACTTGAATTTGTCAGAGCTTTCACCACTGACTTCGGCAATTCCTCCACTTTTACAGCCTTTCCAAGTTTATCACGAATCTCCTTAACTGAAAATAACACAGCAGCCAGCCAGGTCTCAGTTTTGTAGAGCAGTGTACTCAATTAACAGCAACTTACGTGGGGACTAATAACCATGGCATCAGAACTGACACGACTTAATAAGGGTAGGATGTTCCACTTCTACTGTAAACATGTTATTTCTTCTGTAGAATCAATTATCATGTTATGCTATGTTGAGATAAGGAATTAAAACTCAGTTAGCACATAAATTTGTTTACAAATTTAGGCATCGGAGTTGATTTTGGATAGAAATGCATAGGTCTGAACTAAGTGCTATGGAATCATTGCCATCCAATCAATTTATTTCATTGTATGTATTTATTAGTGCTTTGACCAGCAGTTGTTTTTTAAGTATTGTAAGAATCAAAACCCAACTCAACTGAAGGCATAACCCAATGGTTTTGTGTTGACAGATAGAAATCCTGAGACTGGTCGAGACTTACCGAGAATATTGTAGTCCTGTAAGTCAAATGACCACTGCTTCTTCTGAACATCTGCAAACAAATGACTAATATTTTAAAGATATCAACTTAATTCTTAGTTAGTTCGGCTTAGTTCTTAGTAAGATTGATGCAAAGTTCTATATGATATGATAACTTTAGAATAGGGACCTGCGAAGCTTCGATATTCGATTCGAAAACGAATCGGACGGCGGTATTCGATTCGATTCGAAAATGATGTCATGATTCGAAAAATTTCGAATCATTTTTCGGAAAAAAGATTAGCCCTTGACGCACTTTGTTGTAAACTAATTGCTTTAATTGTTTACTGCGCGTGAATTAGTTGTTGAATTTCTGCGTGAAATGTGGCACGCGACGACAGCAAACCCTCTGAAAAGGGTTTATAATTAGAATGCTATACTCAGAGTCAGAACTTCCCACTTTTTAAAATATTAGGCGGTTTGAAAATCGATCGCGCTGGATTGAGTAGGTGAGTGATGCGCGGTCGACCTCTAGAGCTTTTGTGTACAGCCTATTTTGTATAGCTGCATATAATTAGTGACTTTACGAATGAAGTCACGCGGCGTGAGGTGTTGACCGTGTCGTTATGGTCAATCATATTGTACGAACTTAGAGCGATCACCCAGCAGTCATTAGGTCATGGCACGCATTCACCGCTGCCGCAAGAAAGTAAATTAATGTAATGTAAATTAAATATATAAAATAATGGTCTGGCTCCAGTTCCGTCTATCGTCTTGGAGTCTAAGTTAAGCTCATCGAGCGATGACCGACAGTGCGATGCCTTTGGCTAGGCGAGCGATTAACCGCTCGCCCGTACCTTTGCTAGGCGAGCGACCAAGGATAGCGATCGATCGCTCGCCTTAAAGGCTCAAATGAGAGCTCTGTAATATAGGCCGCTTAGATGTATGTACACCAAAGTGCGGTTATGCAATTGGTACAAACAATATACTTATTTACTTAATTAATTAATTATTTGTGTTATTTTTAATTCTGTTAATTAATTTAATGTTTAGTTTAATTGATATTAAGCTGCAGAAAAGTTATTGATAGGCCCTACTGTGGTACGCCCGTGCAATCAAGCTTCATTAATATAAAACTGGTATCGGCAGATTCGATTCGAGATTCGATTCGAATTCGAATCTTTCCCCCGATTCGATTCGAGATTCGATTGAAAATTTGTGATTCGCAGGTCCCTACTTTAGAAGTCATAATATTAGATCAGTTTAGCTTTTTGTCATTCCATATAGTACATGCAGTGCTCAATAAATCAGCATTCTGTTAGGTTACAGTACAGAATACTACTGGGTCTCTGTATGTGGTTTTAACTACAAGGCAAGGACAGTATATCACAGTTGGGGGTGGTCTTCGATAATATACATAGTGGTTAGTGTGCTGTACCATTAATCGAGAGGTCAGGAGTTCAAATCCCCGCCAGGGCAGAAATTTGGTTTAAGATTTCTGTTCCATCTGTACCCCTTTGCCAAATCAGCTATAATGAGTACACTCACTGTACACTGTCAGTGGGAAGATGAGACGGTGAGGGAGAGGACTGTTGAATTAGTAACTTCTATCACGCCCACGTCTAATGCACAAGGCATCAAAATTAAAATGTATTCAGGTCAATATCCAGGAGACCAGTCTACTTAGACACTAAATAATGTTGAAGCCATTTACAAAAGAGTCATCATAGAGTTCAGATTGCTAGAAGAGTTACCACATACTGATTCATCTAACTAGCACAAAGATTATATCTTGTAATAAAAGATCAACTAAATTCCAGTAACTTCCATCACTTTGATTCCAAGAAATAAATTATCCAATAAAACTCACCGTACTGTCGAGTGTTCATCGTCTTAAACATCTCTATCAACGGCGTGAAAAACTTTGCATCAACTGCAAACCGTGTGCGAGACAAGAGCACAAACTTCGCTACCACTGGACCATCTTTACCAAGCGGAAAATCCTTTTGTTTTTTCGTCTGTGCAGAACTAACAGATGCGGTCACATTCTGAACTTTTTTATCCTTTTGTGAAAATTCCCTTGACGCACGTGGCTTGAAAAAGTTCGTTTTAGACTGGCTTCCCACAGGAGAAGTAAATGCGGCAGGTTTTGCCTCTGTTGCAGGGAAAAAGTTCAATTTTGACTGATTTCCAGGTGAAGGACTTGACGTTGTAAAAGTTGAGGAAGCTTTAGAGGATGACAAAACATTTGTGGAGGAAACGCTCGAAACAGTCGGCTGCTTGTTTGCACGAAGCGCAAGCGCACGCAGTCGATTCTCTTCGATTTTCTTTCTTTGTTCTTCTGTAAGACTCATTTTTACAGGATCTGCATCACGGATTCTACCAACAGAACCAAATAACTTTACTTACATGTTTGTGTACAAATATAAAATAAATTAACAATTAGTAATTATTATTTTATAGTTTAATGATAAAGCATGCTATAAATTTACTTTTTGTCCAAAAGGTGATGTGGAATGTAATTAATGCCTAACTCGCCTAAACAAGTATACTAGTCTATAAGTATACTAGTTTACATGTCTATAAAGGTGGATTGCTAATACATTTCAAACTGACAGCAATTGAGTTGATCAAGACTGTACTTAAATGTAACTGTACACATCTATATGTAGCGACAGTGTGCCAGTGAATTATTCATAATCGTAATCTCCAAACTTCAAGCATATGGCACCAGCCTATTCGTGAGTGCTGCAACAAATCAGACTCAGTTTTCCAAAGAGTAGTCCAAAGGAGGTCTGAGTCTGGTTACCATGTGGGGCCAGATGACGAGAGGAGGTAGAGCAGCGGGGTGTCGTTTAAGGCAAGAATTGGAAGGCAGACGATCAGACGAGTCAGTGTGGCAGTTCTTCAAGGGTCAGACTTCAGTTCTGAGTTAGAAAACCCGGGGTGGTAGATAGAGGAGCATGAGGAGGAGGAGGATGGGTTGGAATGATGATGGAGGAACCGAGAATCTGCGGCATTCAGATGGGAGATCGTTCCAGAGGCGTGGTGGGATCCTTCACATAGCATCACAAACCACTACACCATATGTTAACATATTTAGTGAAATACCAGTGAATACATTAACTCCAGCCAGATACAGTGAAAATCTTTAGCCAGCGGTTACAGGAATCTATATTGTTAGTTTTGAGAGTTCAGCCATTCCGAAAAACGTAAACAAGCACGGAAAACACCGCAACGCGCAGTAGTTAGTTTCCGATGGTCGCAAATTGCAAAATACAAAACACACCGAAGAATCTGAAAAAATTAGGTTTTAAACATGCGACAAATTCAAATTAAGAAATTAAACATTTAAACGCAAGATCGCATTTTATTTTTATTTTTGCACAGCGTTAGGCAAGTTATTAAAGTTAGCGCCTCCGCCATCGACAATTTAGTAATTGAGTCAGTGAACGCTGAAGTAAGTAAGTAAGTAAGTATATTCTTTATTACACAAGATTAAGTGGTTGTTATAGTTTCTTATTTTTAATTTTAAAAAGTGGTTAAGAGTATAAATCTGCATGACAAAACTTCCCCATATTTTAAGAAATGATTCTGAGACTAGGAAATATAAAATCAGAATACTCTAAGCTGTTTTTATATATCTTGCAGTTTTAGAAAAGTCGAGACATATTCAGCGTCAGCCTGACGACAAGATGTTCAGGGCACCAGCGTACGTTTGATTCGGCGGGTACAGAACTTAATCGAATGTTTGTTTATTTTTGCGATTATCTGACATTTATTTGCAAAATGAGTAAAACTAAAGACGCTGCCGGTATGTTTTGCGATAGGTCACTGCCCTAGGATCTTACAAAACATTTTATGTGTATCAAGAAATGCAATTGGGTTGGCATGTTGCATTTTTATGACATTTGCATTAATTACGTCTGCGACAGTTTTAAAGGCGCTATGTAAATGCCTCGTATTATGTGCTCGCTTGCGTAAGTACGTACATACATTTCTACGTTACATTACACCCTGCACATTAGTGCAGTTCACTTGTACACGCAATACTGTCAGCAATACAGAATCCACATGTAAAACTACATCTTGAAATGCACTTGTAATTTACAGCTTGAGGTTTATGACATTTTGTTTATCATGTGATTTGTTTTTGCTGTCAGCCATTCCCGCAATTCTTGACTATCTCGTTCGACAGAACAGACCGTACAGCGCGGTTGATATTCTTAATAACCTACACAAGGAATATGGAAAGACAGTGAGTTATGCATTTTCACATTTAAATATTTCGGCCAACATTTGTCTTTCACTTCTGTATTAATTAATAGAGGATCTGAATCCCTGTGACGTTCAGTGGCTGATTGAGAGGGTGGTGTAATTGCTGTACAACACTAAAACTGGCCGAATAAGCTGTTTCCTGCGACTTGCTTTATTGGGGCCGAGTATAAATTTTGAGATTCTAGATTACAATGAACGCAGTTTAATTAATTTGTATCTTTCTATTGTTGACAAATGAACGAACTTCTTCAAGTAAATTCTGCCTCTGTTCCACTGACTATGAGCAATGTTGATAGAAGAGCTGTCCCTTAAGATGATCCCAAGAGGCGCGCCATGTTACCTCTTGGGGTCAAGTGTTGGCGACTTCATTTTCTTAGCCTTGGCATATACGAAAGCAGGTGGCCTGTTCCTTTTTGTCACTTCCTGATTTTACCATCAACAGTACGTTCTCATTTTATAGCCACATTGACTGGGACTAAAGTGCAATAGAGGCATTGAAGCTTCTTTCTGCCCTGGTGGAGATTTTAACCCACAGCCTATGAGTAACATATTAACCGCTAAACCATCTCATACTCATGTTGATTAAAGTAGCATCTATCAGTTTCATCTTCGTTTATAGGCTGTGGTTAAGGCGCTCGACACTTTGGCTGCGGAGGGTAAAATCAAATCCAAGACTTACAACAAACAAGTTGTCTACGTCGCTGATCAGGTGAGTGATTTCCAGTGGTATCTGATCAGGTCTCATCTAATGATGATTTTAAGGCCTTAGTTGATGCCTTATTGTAGTCGAGCTGCTAATTTTGGTGAATATTTGGCCCACATGAAAAGTCAGACATGACAGAACTTTTTATCATATTTTGCATTCAGTGTCTTTCAGTTCAAATTGTTTATATACTATTCGCTTTCAAATTATACCTGTTTTAGAGTTTATTCATGAATGGCTGGTTTCAGTGAAAATTGGTAGCATTCTGTAAAATAAAAAATGACATTAAAGATTATAATGATGGCAGCAGTACTAATAATACTGCTACTACTAAAGATAATAAAAGTAATAATAATAATTATGATAATAATAATAGCGTAGACACTTGTAACACTTTTTGAGTGCCTGTCAGTGATGGCTGTCACTGTAGTCTATGTGCTAGATGACATTAATCTTGATCAATAGTTGAACATATTCTACTTTTTGAAATTCTTCTTTTACATTTCCCAGTCTCAGTACCCAGATGTCAACGATGCTGAGCTGAAGTCGATGGAGTCGCAAATTCTGATGATGTCACAGAAGCTGAAGGAGTCGTCAGACGTCTCTCGGCAGCTCGACTCAGGTCTGTCAAGGTCTTAAGAGTTTTTCAATTTCTTTTGTTTATATAGTAACACAGGTTAGTGACAACTGGTAATGCTAAACAGTTGTATGGATGTGTGTAGAGGTACAGTAGTTTTGTTAATTATTGCTGAATTAATTAAGTAATCTGTTTCTATCTGCTTAGCTCAGGTGTGTTCAACATCAGGGTCATAGTCCAGCGATGGTCACCTTGCCATTCTAAGTCGAGAGATTCGTATCCTTTAAGTTTACTAACAATGCTGATATTTAAATGAATTGTTTGTTTCGTTTGTCCTCAAGTCCTGCAGAAAATAGTAATGTGGCCCTACATCTACAAAAGGTTGGACACCTCTAGCTTGGTTAATTCTGAGATGTCCTTTAGGTGATGTCTGAAATCTCGTCTCTTGAATTATTATTTATCCTTTGTAGCCCATATTCAGGTGTTAAAGGCATTACGGATCCTGACTGCTTGGCTAGGTCCAATGAACTGTGATGTTGAAATGTGATTTTGCTTAAAAGCAACTATTGATTTAGAGCATTTATTTAGCTCCTCTCTAAGATAACTACTCAGAGGTGCTCTGAGCCCATTCCCGGCAGAAAACAAACGGTTTACAAGTGCTTATATAGAAAGTGAATGCAGGATCCTCAGCTGAGACATGGCACAAACACAGAGGGTGCCTCTTCCAGGTGAATGGCCCAGCCACCAAAAGATGTAATACTGCATTGTCGAGGTGTGTGCAGAAGCCACAACCAGTTCACTCCAAGCGGAGGAAGAATAATTTCTCTGTTTATTGTGCACTATAGCAGTTTCAAGATTGGATTAGATTTTGAAAGCTTAATCATATGTTTTATACCTTTTGTTTTGTTAGAACTTCAGTCGCTCAGCAGCTCTTTGACTACTGAGGAGGCAAGGACACAGCTTGCGCAGTTGATCGAAGAGGCATGTGCTCAGACTGTTTCTTTAAGTGGCATTCGTCTTAATTCCCATTTCTGGTTCTTGTGATGTAAATGCATCCCAGTATGTAAAGACATTTATATTTTTCTTGTTCTCTGTCATTAGAATTATAATTTGCTAATTCTTCACTCAGTAGCTGCATGATAATAACGTTGAAGATGATGGCTGTGATGATGATGAAGATAACGGTGATGATTACTGGATTTTTTTAAATTTTAGTGATGATGATTATACAAAATAGTGACTGATAATGATGATGATAATTATGATGATGAGGGTGATGATGATGATGATGATGACGATGATCATAAGGATTGTAGTCGTCAAGGATAATTTGTTTTAAATGTGTAGTGTAGTCACCTTGAAGAGAAACTGAAATCTCTCAAGTCTAATGTCAACACAGTCGCACCAAAGGACAGAGAAAAGGTAAGTAATCAGGGCCGTTAGTTTATTATCGAATTTAAAATATGTTTTATTACCTAGTTTAATTATGTGTGTGATAGTATAGTGGTTAGCATGCTGGACTGTCAGTCGAGAGGTTGTGGGTTCAAATCCTTGCCAGGGCAGATATTGGGTTCGAGATTTCTGCTCCATCTGCACCTCGTAGCCAACTCAGCTATAATGAGTACACTGACTCTTCACTGCCGGTGGGAAGATGAGACGGTGAGGGAGAGGACTGGCCAGCAACACTCATATGCCGAGGCTAAGAAAATGAAGTTGCTAACACTTTATACCCATGGCTGCCTCAGAGCTTAACCTTCGCCACACGTTTGGGGGTCAAATAGACCCCCAGGGGTATATTTTCATCTGTAACTTTCTAAAATGTGGGCACCAAAAAGTTTCCTTTGGTGACTTTTCCTAAAAATTCCTCCTTGTCAAAATGGTATGAGTGACGTCATACGTTGACGCTTAGTTCTGACGCTGTGACGTCATTTTGGTGAGATCTTAGAGTGAAATTCATGTCCATATCATTAGTGTCCATACAATGAGGTGTATCTCTGCTTCTACGAAAGGTATCTTGAAGATTATTTTTTTGTTTCCAATGTTTTAGGGGTCAGGGAATTCACTCCAGCTACTGACAAATGCCTGACCTTGACGGAAGACCTTGAAATTCAAGGTCACATGATTTTTTACATAACCATACCTATCTCTGCTACTATACCTGTTAGAACAACGAAGTTTTTTGGTTTCTATGGTTATTTGGTACAAGGAACTCAACAAAATATAAACAAAACACAACTGGAATATGTTATGTTACATCTTATGTTACATCGTTTCACTTCTCATAATTTGTTTATGACTTGTTGCCAGTGTATCTAACTACATTCGGTACAGGTAAATAATTGTGTGGAATGGTTACCACAAACAAATTGACCACACGTGCTGCATCTGTGCTTCGTCTTGGTGTCATTCTTTCGATCGCACATGTGACATCGTCCTCTCTGAGGAGTGATGACTGTGTCGTTCTGTGTTGTCGTAGGAACAGGCAGATTCACGTATTCCAAAGCCCGCTTTATCGATGTTCTGCCGCTTACGCAGGGCGTGCTTCTTCTGCTGTCGATCCATGGAAGACACATACTTTTCCCCATTTCCAATATGAATGCTCTCCTTCTGTCCTTCTGATTAGTGTTTGCAGAATCCACCCATTCAGGATGTTGATGAAACCAAATCACGGATGCGTTATGTGCAGCTATATCCAGAAGGGTGAAGAAAAGTGTCAATGGCCATCGTCTGGTAGAACGTTTCACTGTATATTGTCTGCACATTTTGTCCAAAGTGTCAACTGCACCTTTAGTGCTATTGTAGGTAAGGATGACCTCTGGTTTCTTGTGACATTCGGACGAGATCACATTGTCGTGATGAGCAGTTGACAATAAGGTGACAGCCTTATTTTTCTTTGGCACGTATGACACTATTGTCATCTTATCGGAAAATCCAAACACTGATGACAACAATTCTCGTTTAGCATTTGGTAGCATTTCTCTAGGTATGCATCCTTTCGACTTTCTCAATGTTCCGACTAGGGTCAGAGAATTATCTAACAGATGTTGAGCTAGAGTAACATCGGTGAAGAAGTTGTCCGTTGTCACATTCCGTCCTGAGCCATACAAATGGGTGCACAAATCTTTTACAACTCTCACACCTTGCCCTTTTTCAGGAACATTGTTTATCTTCCCTGTGTAAACTTGGAAATACGTGCAATATCCTGTGGGTACATCAGCAATAATCCAAATTTTTATTCCGTATTTAACGGGTTTCGACGGGATATAAACCCTGAATGGGCACTTGCCACGATAGGCCGACAGCATTTCGTCAACGGTAACTTGTTCCGAGGGAATGTATTTCTCTTTACATCTGTTTGAGAACACGTCAGTTACTTCTCTTATTGCAGCCAATTTATCTGTCACACGTCTTTCAGCTCTGCTTTCCTTATCGTCAAAACGAATGAATTGAAGAAAGCCTTCAAATCTGCTCTTTGACATAGTTGCTCGGAGAAACGGTCGTCCCCACTCCTCACCCCACAGTTGGTTTATAGATTCATTCCTGCCTTTGGTAACACTGATAACAAATAACAATCCCAAGAATGCTTTCAATTCTGAGAGAGTGAATAGTTTGAAAGTTTTCTTATAACCCCTCTCAGCACACACCCTCACCGCTTCCTGATTTGTCCATTCCAGAATTTTTTCAAGAACAGCATCTTCAAAGAATAGCGCAAAAGCATCTGAAGCCTTCTCAAGGATAACATTTGTAGCAGGGCCGGGTACATTTCTAACAATATCAGCAGCAGCTCATCTACCTTGCTTAGCAGGAACTTTTTTCGACCAACGTGTCAATCCGTCTTTCGACAACATAATATCGTCTGTTGCTGGAGCAATGTCCTCCACGTCCTGTTCGTCTTCATCCGTGCTTTCCTCTACCTCGACGTTATCCACTTCGTCCTCTTCCGATTCATCGTGGAAGTCGTCGACAGCTTCTTCATCGAAATAGTCATTCGCTATCCAGGCTCCAATGATTTCTTTGGCAGCTGCACCTGTTATTCTTTTAGCCATTGTCTATTCACGAATATAAGACTGAAACTGCTTTGTCTGTGTTATTTTTCGAAATTTTGTAGACTTACAACATATAAACAAACAAAAATGGCTGTTCCAGTTGAGATAGGTAAGGTCACGTGCATAATCACGTGGCCTTGAATTTCTGAAAACAAATATTCAAGATAGCATGCGAAGAAGCAGAGATACACCTGAAAAATCATGTGACCTTGAATTTCAAGGTCATCCGTGAAGGTCACGCATTTGGCAGTAGCTGCAATGAATTCCCTGACCCATAAAACATTAGAAACGAAACAAAAATTATCAAATTCCATGCCCAGGAACAGGTATACCTTGGGGGTCATTTGGACCCCCAAGCATAGAAGACGTAGTTTTTTTGTTCGCGTATGGCGAAGGTTAAGGACTGCTCTTCTTCTGAATGAACTACATAGAGGTGCCATTTAGCTTCCTGTAATATTACATTTTTATGTTAGCCTTAGTCAGTTCTGTCTCTCTGCAACTGCCTACTTATAAGAATGTTACAAATTAGTTCATAATGAATTATGGAATGCTTCAATATTGTTGATTTTTGTATTAGTTTGTTATTAATTATTGACTAATTATTCATGTTATTATATTGTATGATTCTGTGTGTGTTTTCTTTATTATTTTATTTTTGTTTATTATTGGAGTATTGTGTATTGTTAATAAAAATTATTTTGTGTATTTGTAAAATTGTCATTATTTGTGTTTAAAGGTTTATGTTTAAAATGTCATTTATGTTTTATTTAAGAATCTTGTTGTTGCAGATTCTGAAGGCACGAACGTTGTATGTGAAGGAATGGAGAAAGCGCAAGCGAATCGTACGTTATTTTTTTCGTTTTTTTCTTTGAATCTCTTCATTTGATCAAGGACGGTTTAAAAGCGATCCCATGTAGTCACATGAAACTCGTGTTAAATTGAACTCTGAAATGGGAAGCCAGTGCAGACAATCAAGCAGTTGTTACCTAAGCTGCAATTTAGTACAATGCAATGATGATGCAGCTATGCAAGGCAGCTAGTAATAAAGTTTGAGGTATCGTTCAACGGCAGTTGCTGAGAAAAATTGGACTACATAACAACAGCCAGGGTCAGAGATTTCCTGACAAATATGTACTATCTGTTTAATGTATGTACACCAAAGTGTGGATATGCAGTCGGTTCAATAAAGAATATACTTACTTACTTATCTATTCACCTATTTCAATGATTTTTTCATTTAATTTTTTCATTTATTTCTTGTTGATTTGTATTTTACTTGGACATCAATAAGGAACTTTTGATTATGTACCGGGGTAGTGTTTTTTTACTTGCTAGTGACCATTAATTGATGCATTACGATTATGACATTGCAGAAGTTTCAGAAGAGAACTGAGGTCAATGTCAGACTTACTTTACATTGTTGCATTTCATTTAAGTGCTGGTGGTTGTCTGTTTTGTGCTTGTTGTCTGTTGTAGTGCTGGTGGTTGTCTTTTTAAGTGCTTTGGTTGTCTGTTTTAGTGTGGTGACATGACCAACACCATTCTTGAAGGCTATCCTAAAAGTAAAAAGGAATTTCTAGTAAGCTTCACTTCACTATATTTCAAGGGATTTTTAAAGAAATTTCCAGTGATGGGGATAGTTTGAAAAAGGCCTTTGTTTCGTGTAATTTAAAGTTAAAAATCACTGAATCAGAGAAACTTGGAGAAGGACATATTTTAAATGTATGAACTTTCAAGATGTCAAATTATCAAAATGCACTCATTGTTGATGAGGATTTCAACTTCAAGTCTCAAGGTCGTAATAAAATAAAATCATTTAATCATTTCATCATTGGTGGCGATAGGAGTATTAAAAAGGGCAAAATTCACTGGTTGGGGAAAGGGCAAGGACTGGTGGGGAATTTGAGAGGGCTGGTGGGAATTTCCCCACCAGTTAACATGTCAAAAATCCTCTGCTATGTTTGTAGTGAAACGTTACTGATTTTAAATACAAAGCCCGAGTTTTCATTTATTCCTGTTTTATTGATATTACTACTCAGATAGAAGTTTAATTTTTTCTTATGTACTGGAACCTATTTATTACAGCTATTACTGTATTTTTATTATTTTACCCAAGGTAGTATTAAACCCTCAGGCTGTCAAAACTAATGTCCGGAGAAATATAGATGGTTTTCTGGAACGGCTTATCCCTCGGCAAGATTCGGCTGCAATAATAATAATAATAACAATAATTATTATTATTATTATTATTATTATTATTATTATTATTATTATTATTATTATTATTATAGACAAATCAATGTTCAGAACTGACTGGGAGAAATATCTTTCCTTGCTGAGTTTTTAATCTGTCCTAGCTTCTTGATTTATAGCGTGTGTTGCAATGATGTGCCCTCATTCCTCTGAGCGCCTCTGAACGGTTCACCCTACTAGAGGCGCTTTATAAATGTTTAAATACAATACAATACAATACAATTCCAGTTACTGGGTAGATATTTGAAACCAATGTCTGAATAACTTTATGGCTCCTCCAGCCTTGTCTAAGCCATGGACTTCTTAATATCAGTAATATACTATAAACTGGCAAATGAAACTGGTCCAATGCAGCAGCTTATAGAAGTTTGGTTTTGAAATTCAATTTACAGCAAGTTTGTTGTAAGGAACCAGTGTGTGTAGAACTTGAGCAAGTCCTTCACTCCAACTTGCTAAGCTCTATCAACTGATGTTTGGTCATTAGATAATGGTGCTTAATAAATGCATAATAATAATACTTTCTTCAATGGTTTTGGTGACATCACTGTTGATGGTGTAGTTTAAACATTTTTCCCTGATGGTCATATTGGTTCATTTCTGTAAAATCATTGGGCTGTATGATTTACATTTTCTACCTTAAGTTTTACTCTAATAACGTGGTTCTAGAGGTCAGAAACTGTTAGAACCACTTATCTAGCCCATTTTCCTGAAGTTGTTGTTGATTTGTCAATACAAGGTTTTTGAAGCTGTTTCTTGTTGAGATACCGTTTTTAAGGAGTCCATTTTGAAGTCGGATGAACTTTAGCATGGAGCTTGTTGGCAAACGATCTGGAACTCTTTGGCCGCTTACTGACAAAATGATTTATTGAGCTGTGTAAAAATTTTGTGTTGTAAAGAAGGCACTTCCTCTTTTCTAAGCTTCAGTTTTTATTGTAATCAGACTTGGAGTTCAGTCTGGTGACCCCTTAAGTAGTTATGCAGTCAATGGGGATTAAGTTGCAGCCTGGACTATAAGGTAACTGTATTTGTGTGTGTGTGTGTGTGTGTGTGTGTGTGTGTGTGTGTGTGTGTGTGTGTGTGTGTGTGTGTGTGTGTGTGTGTGTGTGTGTGTGTGTAGGTGTGTGTGTGTGTGTGTGTGTGTGTGTGTGTGTGTGTGTGTGTGTGTGTGTGTGTGTGTGTGTGTGTGTGTGTGTGTGTGTGTGTGTGTGTATGCTTATGTAGGTCTATGTGTGTATACCTGCATGCAGACATGTATGGATACAGACATCCGTGCATTAAAATGCCTGAAGACTTCTGTACATTTAGAGACATTTATGGATCTGTGCATTAAAAAGCCCTATATATCTTCATTAAAATGCCTTCTGATTTCTGTGCATTAAAATGACTCATATATCTCTACATCAAAGACATCCACACATTTAAATGCCTTCAGACATCTGTAATCGTAAATTTCATAATCTCAAAATTTCTACAGCGCCCACAAAAGCAAAGTCGTGGGAACCAGCTTATTCACAGGCACTCATTCAAATCACAATCGGTAGGTGGGGGTGGGTGGGTGAAATCGGTTGCAGGTCAAGATCCAAAGGGGTCAATCAGGCAGACAATCAGACGGCTAAGGAGGGTGGTGTTTGGGGTTGAAACGGCGAATTATCTCCGCATTAAAAGACATAGATCTGTGCATTAAAATGCTTTTGTTAAAAATGCCTTTTAAGGCAATTGAACAGTGGCTTCAGATACGTGCATTCAAATCTATCTATCTATCTCTATCTATAATAAACTTATATAAATGATTTATACACCTATCTAAACTACCTTCAGATAATCGTGTATTTAAAACTAAATGCGTGCAGTCATACAACAAAACGCCTGCATTAGAATGCCTTGTAAGTGTTTTCCATCAAATGTTTGTGTTATCTTTCGACAGGAGGAGGTCGGAGTTGAGCCTGATGAAGATTTGGGACTGAAACCTCCAGATGTCTAGTGACTGTTAAAAGTGTTTACTTCAAATTGTTTGCCAGATCTCTGACATTTGACAGATCGTATGAGTTGAACCTGTTTACAGCCAGATCAGCTTAAAAATCTCTTAGACCTTTATATGTCCACTGTTTTAAGATGATTAAAATGTTTCAGACTTATTTAGTTGTTTAATAAAACTGCAGGATTGTGACATATTTATATACCTTATATATAATATGTTTCTGGGTATGTAATGTAAGGTTCAGTTTTCAGTGAATTGTGCATATGAGATCCTCCTCCCCGGTTGCCTGTTTGATTGGGTGCCTTGCCATTTAGGGTCCCTGTGTACGGACCCTGTTAGATCGAGATTAAACTTGTTTAAATAAGCCACCATTGGTTTGCAAACTGGCATCCTCAGAGGTGTCTGAACATATGCTTTAACCAATCCCTGATGGCCATATTCACAGGGCTCGTGCTGTGCCAATAGCGGCCATAGTTGACGACTGTGGATTGATGTGAGTTCATGCTGATCCCAATAAACATGGCTGTGTGGGATGTAAACTAACCAGTCCAGCTATAAAAACTGATATGTTTGTATATATATATCTGGGTATTTACACTGTCATATTGAAGTACCCTTTGCATGTTGATGGATAAATTAAAGCTGTAGTGTATGGATGTAATTGTATATCACCTTCTGAGAGTCGGTCAAAGTTGCTGGAACATGGCAATCTGAAGTTAAGCTGAACATTTTGCTTCAAGGACTGTTTTACCTTTTGAGTGTTACCGTTTAAAATACTTTGCAGTACAAACTGTAACTTCATGATTGTAATTGCAACCAGGCACTAAGGAGTGTAATCAGATGTTACCCAAAAAGTGTCTGGTTAAGTGTTTTGGTGTTTGTGTATGGTAACATGGTTTCATTGGTGCATTATGTTAAACTGAAGGCTAGTATTTGGTTAAAATTCTTGTGTTTTCAGTTGGAGTATTTTGGTTAGAATCTCTCCAATCACTCATGAGTTAGTCAGTATATTGGTCGCTTGGGCATATTTTTACCAAATTCTGCCGAAAGGATAGATGTACAGTAGATGTGGTTTTGCAGAAGTGTTACCAGATTAGCTTCTAAAGTGTTTGTTTTGGTAGATGAACTCAACGACCTCTTATATAACTGGCGTCACGGAAGGCAGTTGATTTCCCGTAGGTAAGGTGCTGTGGAGCAGGTGCTGACGGGCAGATTGTAAACTTGCATGATGATGGTGATAGTGGTGTGATGATGATGGTGGTAGTGATGATGATAGTGGTGATGATAATGGTGGTGGTGATCATGGTAGTGAGAATGATAATGGTGGTGGTGATAATGATCATAATGGTGGTGGCGGTGGTGATGATGATGGTGATGGTGAAGATAGGAGGGATGATAATGGTAGTGATGATAATGATGGTGGTAATTATGATAATGGTAGTGATTATAATGATGGTGGTTTTGATGATGATAATGATGGTGATGATGATTATCGGGAGACTACAGCACATCAGATTAACATAAAATAGGAGTCTGGACCTGAACAGGAGGAAGTTACAGCGACATTGATCAGCCACATGGCAAATATCATCCAGCACTATAACAATGACATGGACGGCGATCACGGGGGGCAATGTCCCCCACCTTTAAGAGTGGGGGGACACGCCATACATTTGTCCCCCCAAATTTTGAAGAAACACCAAAATAGGTGGAGAAATGTAATTGTGCGTGAGGGTTTTCGCTGCGTTTTTGACAGACGAGGTGAAAAGTCAATTGTTGAGCGGAAGTGTCCCCCGCCAAAAAAATTCTGAGAAATTCTTTAAAAAAGTCTTAAAATAAAAATTTCTATTTGTAGACGAATTCCTAAAAAAGGTAATGAGATTATTGTTGGGAGACCAAATGACTAAAAATTAAAAAAGTCATCAACTTTTTTGGAGATGAATTCTAGAAAAGTCATGAAGTTTTTGTGGAGATGAATTCCTAAAAAGTAAAAAAAATTGGGGAGGGACATGAATTCCTGAAAAAAGGTCATCGACCAGACCATGGCCGACTTTGTCCCCCACCCACCTGTCAGACAAGATCGCCGCCACTGAACAAAGAACACCATTTTGCCTACCCACCCATTCTTGGAACCAAGACGACATATGCCCCTACATTCGATACACATAATTATTGGAGCGATGACAGAACGCTATCCGTCCCGCATAACGCCACAATAAGCCTTATGGATAACATTTGTCCAAGACTGTCCCGGCCAATTATTATTATTATTATTATTATTACTAGTGTATTTGCCCGTCATATTATGACGTCATATTATCGGCCTATATGTATCGTTGGTTATCGCCGTCGTCAAGACAAACGGTTTATGTTTCACAATAGAACAGAAGCCGTTTGTGACGTAGCGTCCCCCGACAGACGGACACTATATGGATATTATATGTATACATTATTATTATTATTATTAACTCCGCCGTTATAGTGAAGTATTTATAAGTTGCAAAGGGGAAACGATCGATGCACGAATAATTATAATTGGTACCCCCCCCCACTTTCTAGACCAAAGTAACGCCCCTGGGGCTACCTCGAGATCCCCATCCCAATCAGACCCCGCATCAACTGCAGCGTCAGATTACATCTTTGGACTTTGGAAAAGCCGGAATGCATCCTGAGCATGTATGTCGTCTCTCCCGTGAGCACTAATCCAGATTCGAACGCCATAAAAACGGGTTCCTAAGAAGAGCAGAGGGGTTCGAAAAAATATTCGGCTGTGGAATTTCCGATATGAGATAAACAACTTACTGTTCTAAATTTCTTCATAACTGGTTCAAATCCTATCCAGGGGCGGCGCTACACCAGGGCGAGCCAGGGCAAATGCCCTGGTAAAAAAGCCTTCGCCCTGGTCGTTGCCCTGCCAGAATTTTTGACCTGCCCATATTTATTCGGGGCATTAATTGCCCTCTGCACTGGTTAATTGTATGACCGCTCTGGCTTTGCCCTGGTTACAAAAATTGTCTGGCGCCGCCACTGATCCTATCGTGTATATATTATAATTATAGTGATCACTGGTGGTATATATATAGGCTTATATATTGACCTGATTACTGCTTAGTATTGGTGTACCATCGGTTGATGCCTTGTGCATTAGACACCGGCACAATAGAAGTTCAAAATTACAATAGCAATTTATACGTAGCCAAAACCCGCGAAGTCGTGGGAACCAGCTTATTTACAAGCGAACAGTCAAGTAAAACCAATACGTAGGTTTACCTAGATAAGTTAAAAATCGGTTCCAGGTCAAGATCTAAAGGGCCAGGCAGGCAAACAGTCAGACGGCTACTTTGGATAGTGTTTAGAATTGAAGCTGCGAAAGAGTTAAGGGAGTGAGGTGGAGTTATGGTAGGATTTTATAGGACTTTATCAAAAGTCTACGGAGGTTTGCGTTAACGATTCAAACTAACCAATTACATTTAAACGACCTACATAGCGCCTATGATCCGAAATGAGGTGAATCGGAAGGAGCTCGGATAACGGGAGCATCTGGTAGAATTACAGAATTAGAAAAAGAAAACCAACATGGTTCGGGCACATATGAACGGCCAGAGCACTATAGTATAGGCTACAACCAAGTTGCGGAGTACAGAAAAGACTTTTTGGGCGGATAACGTGAGGTATCCTCGATGACCTCGACACGTGAGGACTGAGGAGCGGACATGAGAGTTACTGTCGTCAACATGACGAGAAGAAGAAGAAGAAGAAGAAGAAGAAGAAGAAGAACAAGAACAAGAACAAGAACAAGAACAAGAACAAGAAGGAGAAGAAGGAGGAGGAGGAGTAAGAGGAGGAGGAGAAGGAGGAGGAGCAAGAAGAACAAGAAGAACAAGAACAAGAAGACAAGAATAAGAACAAGAACAGGAAAAGGAAGAGGAAGAGGAGGAGGGAAGGGGAATGGGAAAAGGAAGAAGAAAGGAAAGGGGAAGGGGAAGAGGAAGAAGATGCTTAGCTACTGAGCTTGGTTTCTTCCACAGACTTCGACCCTCTCCAGTTACCTTAGCTTACATTTTATCATCCGTCTCTGTTTTTTTCCCACGACGCCAACTGGCCTTAACATGAGACGATCACCCAACAGGGAAAATCCAAAGCATTGATTATATTTATTCGAGCATAAACACCCACATGCTCACATCGACACCCAATAGTTCGCTTATGTTTTATAAGTTACTCAAGTCCAGTTTATATTGCCGTGGTTGGGCTGGGAGCGCTTTTGAGTAGGTTAATTGAGGGGCGCTATATTAAATTTTCAAAATGAATGAATGCTAAAGATTATAAAATGTTATATATAGGTCTATGTGTGTGTGTGTGTGTGTGTGTGTGTGTGTGTGTGTGTGTGTGTGTGTGTGTGTGTGTGTGTGTGTGTATGTGTGTGTGTGTGTGTGTGTGTGTGTGTGTGTGTGTGTGTGTGTGCGTGCGTGTGCGTGTAGGGGCCTATGCGTGTGTTTGCGTGTGTTAGGCTACATGCATGACATATACGTATTATTATTGTTAATAATAATAATAATAATAATAATAATAATAATAATAATAATAATAATAATAATAATAATAATAATAATAATAATAATAATAATAATAATAATAATAATAATAATAATAATAATAATAATAATAATAATAATACTGGAACGGCCCTTGGGGCAAGGAGTGTTTACATTTTCGATGTTCGGTTGTCCATGGTTTTAAATTATTTATTCAGTTTTTGGCGTCACCGGCGTCTATTCTCCGAGTTTATAGGTGAGCGACTGTGGTCAGGCAAGGTCTCCCACTCTTTTTTTTATCCCATTTTAGGCTTTGTGCGAAGTTATTCGACACCTTTGTAGCCGCATTGTCGCCGAGTTGATAGGATCGGCGCATGCGCACTAGGTGATACGCCCCTTGAAAGTCTAGACTTCTAGTCTAGGCGATGGGCTTTAGGCTAATATGGAAAACCTTTCATCGGATTCCATCTCTGCAACAAAAAGTAAAAGTGTAGTTAAAGCCAGCGGCATATGCAGCGTATGTTACACAACACGCCAATTACATGTAGGCGACGGAAAAGTACATCAGCATGGCCCGAGGTCGAATCCATGTCTGGGCTCACATAAGTCCCCGCTTGCTGGAGCACGGAGGAGTGATGGGCGGGACACCGCGGGCACGCTCACTCCTGGACCTGAGCCGTCGGGTTCTGTCTCGGACGATCCACAGCCACAGGTCCACTGTACAGACTCCGAATCAGTCCCTATTCCTACACAAGCGCACTCGGCCATGCAACACCCGGTTATTAATCGAGGCCTTCTCAGACATATCCCTAAGGGCGCAAGACCGGCAGTGGGACGCTTGCTCTCCGACATCATCAAGCACATCTTGGATGATCCATCGGAGCTGCGATCCTGGCAGAGTTTACTTACCTTTGGCGCAGCGATTTTAGCAAAACCGGACAGAGGTGGAAAAAGACATAATCTCACTTCTTTAGTGAAGAAAAGAGTAGCCGAATACGAGCAGACTTGGCCGGCTCTGAGCACGGAAATTTTCTCGTCACAGGCGAAACCAGTCCTCTCATCGGGAAATAGGAGGAAGACTAGAGAACAGGAAATCGCAGCGGCGGTGACGGCCAAAATGGAAGATGGCAACATCCGAGCGGCAGCCCGGATCCTCTGCTCGGATGACGCTCCAGCCCCTTGCGATAAATCCACATACGAGCAGCTTTGCGGGAAACATCCATTACCGCATCCCGAGCGCCGGCCGATTCCGGGCCCCGTACAGTGCTCCCCGTATCAAACATCGGAGCAGGAGGTCTTCGGGGTGGTCCGATCCTTCCCGGCGGGCTCGTCTGGAGGCCCGGACGGGGTGCGACCGCAACACATTGCCGAGCTGCTGAACTCCCAGGACGCTGGTCCGGGTCTGCTCACGGAATTAACCGCCCTGGTTAACCTATTCCTGGCGGGCATATGCCCACCTTCGCTGCGGCCTCTCCTGTTTGGTGGGTCTCTCACGGCCCTTAGGAAGAACACCGGAGGCTTGAGACCCATTGTTGTGGGATACATTTGGCGTAGGATTGCGTCCAAGTGCGCCAATGCGCATGCTGTCCCACTGGTCTCTTCATACTTGGCCCCCAAGCAGCTGGGGGTGGGGGTCCCGGGCGGTTGTGAGGCGGCGGTGCATGCCACACGCCGGTTTTTAGATCAGATGGACAGGGAATCCATAATTGTCAAGCTGGATCTGTCCAACGCTTTTAACAGTTTACATCGAGACGCCATGCTTGCGGCATTAGACGAGGTAATACCCGAACTGACCCATTATTGCCATCTGGCATACGCGGAGGCTAGCACGTTACGTTTTGGACAATTCAACATCTTATCACAGGAGGGCCCACAACAAGGCGACCCACTCGGCCCCCTTCTCTTCTGTCTTCCTCTGCAACCAATTCTTAACCGGCTCCTCTCACCTTTGGCATTTGGTTATCTAGACGATCTCACACTCGTAGGGAAAAGTGAAATCGTCGCTGGGGATGTGGAGCTGCTGGAGCGGGAATGTGCCGAGATTGGACTAAGCCTCAACAGGAAGAAATGCGAGTTGATAACAGCGGATGTTATCAACAACTCTAGCGGCCCTCTCCGAAACTTCACTCACATCTCCCAAGAAAACTCAACTCTATTAGGGGCGCCGATCTCCACCGAGGAAGCCTTGCAAACCTGCCTCGACACACATATTAGGGAATTCGAAAGAATACGTCCCAGACTTGGAATGGTTACGAGACAGGAGGCCCTCCTAATACTCAGGAGCTCTCTGGGGTCGCCGAAACTCATCCATACGCTCAGATGTTGCCCCTGCGTAGACCATCCTTACCTGAACCGGTATGACAGCCTTTTACATGAGGGTCTGGAAGACATACTCAATGTAAAGATATCCGAAACCCAGTGGCTACAAGCAACATTGCCCGTCAAGATGGGGGGCTTGGGCATCAGGAGCACGACCTCGCTGGCACTTCCCGCTTTTATAGCTTCGGCCGCAGGCTCTCTCTCTCTGCCCAGTCCCTCATACTTGCGAATCTAGAACTTGACCTGGACCGGAAAGTAGATGACATGAAAATCATATGGCAAGACAGGTCGGGTATTATCGACATTTCATCAATCATGCATCACAGGCAATCTCAGTGGGATAGACCCTTACTCGAGGCTGCCAGAAGAAAGCTTTTCGACAACGCAGTCGACGACGCCGACCGGGCACGTCTCAGGGCGATACAGGCACCGCACACAGGGGATTGGCTTCTGGCCCTGCCCTTGGCGGCCTGCAACCTTGGACTCGACAATGAAGCTGTGAGGATTGCTGTGGGCCTCAGACTGGGTTCAGCACTTTGCGAGCCACACAAGTGCCAGTGTGGAGCCATGGTCACCGCGAGAGGTACACACGGTCTCTCATGCGCCTTAGGATTCGGCCGAGTCCCAAGACATGCCTCCATCAACGATCTCATTTGTCGAAGCTTGACGAAATCCGGATATCCCTCTATGAAAGAACCGCTGGGACTATCCAGAACCGATGGGAAGAGACCGGACGGCCAGACACTTATTCCTTGGAGGGCAGGTAGAAGCCTCGTTTGGGACGCCACGGTGGTCGATACACTAGCAGCTTCGTACATCCACGATACGGCGCGCGTGGCCGGCGCAGCCGCTGAGATAGCAGCGGTAAGGAAAATCTCAAAGTATAGCAACCTTCTGCATACATATATCTTCACACTGGTTGCAATAGAAACTCTAGGCCCAATGAACCACGAAGGCCTGTCGCTGATAGCTGATGTGGGCCGGCACCTGACCAACATCTCCGGAGACAAGAGGGAAACAAGCTTCCTGTTTCAAGCTCTGTCTGTTATAATTCAACGATTTAATGCAGTCGCTCACCTAGGTTCACTAACAACATCGCAGCAAAAACTCGCTCGGGCGTTCCAGGAATAATCTTTTTCTTTTTATATATGTCTTCGGACAATTTTTTTACCTACCTGGGGGATCCTTGATACC
Source organism: Allolobophora icterica (assembly GCA_963556255.1). Lineage (NCBI taxonomy): Eukaryota > Metazoa > Annelida > Clitellata > Crassiclitellata > Lumbricidae > Allolobophora > Allolobophora icterica. The sequence continues at coordinate 94,821,787 of OY744604.1, forward strand.
CCGGGGCAAAAAAAAAATAATAATAATAATAATAACTGACTCCTGAGGGATTATATGTAGCCTACCTCGGGGAAAAATAATAATAATACATAGCTTCTTACATCAGAGAATCTCGATTATCATCCAACGGTTCAACGCAGTGGCCTTTAGCGGTTCCATGGTGGCAGCCCAATCTGACTTGGACGAGGAATAAAAAATAAAAAATAAATAATAATAATAATAATAGTAGTAGTAGTAGTGGTAATAGTAGTAGTAGTAGTAGTAGTAGTAGTAGTAGTAGTAGTAGTAGTAGTAGTAGTAGTAGTAGTAGTAGTAGTAGTAGTAGTAGTAGTAGGCCTAGTAGTAGTAGTAGTAGTAGTAGTAGTAGTAGTAGTAGTAGTAGTAGTAGTAGTAGTAGTAGTAGTAGTAGTAGTAGTAGTAGTAGTAGTAGTAGTAGTAGTAGTAGTAGTAGTAGTTATTAGTAGTAGTAGTAGTAGTAGTAGTAGTAGTAGTAGTAGTAGTAGTAGTAGTAGTAGTAGTAGTAGTAGTAATAGTAGTAGCAGCAGTAGTAGTAGTAGTAGTAGTAATAATAATAATAATAATAATAATAATAATAATAATAATAATAATAATAATAATAATAATAATAATAATAATAATAATAATAATAATAATAATAATAATAATAATAATAATAATAATAAAGGCGAAGCACCCGCCAGCTCCGTCGGACAGAAGACCAATCTGTGATTCAAATTTTTCTGATCGGTTTACTCCGTTGAGGATTTCAGAGCAATCGATCGTCAAGGCCATCTCTTCGTTTCTAGCAGGCTCGGCAGCTGGTCCAGACGGCATCACTCCACAACACCTCAAAGACTTAACTTCGGTTGGAGGCGATTGTAACCTCATCCACCAGCTCAGCGAATTGGTCAATCTGATGCTGGAAGGCAGCTTACCGATCGAAGTTAACGAAATTATATACGGGGCCAATCTGATTGCTCTGAAGAAGAAAGACGGAGGCATCAGACCAATCGCGGTCGGATACACGTTGCGACGCCTAGTAGCTAAATGCGCAAACACCCACGCTGTTACGAGATTGTCTCCTCTGCTCGGCCCTATCCAACTGGGGGTTGGCATACCAGGAGGCGCAGAAGCAGCAGTACACGCAACCCGCCGCTGGGTTACCTCGATGCCAACAGGTGGAGTTCTGGTAAAACTAGATTTTGTCAACGCATTTAACACTCTTCGCAGGGACTCTCTACTGGAAGCGGTCGCAAAAGACATACCAGAACTTTACCGTTTCGCACATGCCACATATTCCTGCAAACCGTTGTTACGACATGGATCAAATAGGCCTATTATTCGATCAGAAGAAGGAACTCAGCAGGGTGATCCGTTGGGTCCGCTGGAATTCTGCATCACAGTGCAGCCGATCCTGTTGAAGCTGATGTCGGAGTTGAGAGTGGCATTCCTAGACGATCTGACACTGGGAGGCAAGTTGGGCGAGGTTGCCCAAGATATTCAGTTGATCGCTCAGGAGTCAGCTAAGATTGGGCTTCAACTTAATCGCGCGAAATGCGAAATAGTCTTTCAGAATCATGAAAATAAAATTGACGATCCCTCGTTCCACGGCTTCACACACATACCATTAGGAGAGACAACGCTGTTGGGCTCACCTCTGATGCCTGGACCAACCGTCGACAAGGTGATAAGCAAGAAGGCGGATGACCTGGAACGAGCTGTAGGGAGACTCTCCATGCTTCACTCGCATGACGCTCTAATCCTGTTACGAAATGGATTGAGCGTGCCAAAGCTCCTTTACACAATGCGCACAGCTGTATGCGTCGACTGTCCTAGTCTAACCAGATTTGACTCTTTGTTACGAAATGGATTGTCGAAAATTTTGAACGTGGAACTGTCGGACGAGAATTGGCTTCAGGCATCCCTTCCGGTGAAGGATGGTGGCCTTGGGATACGCTGTGCTGCTACGCTGGCACTTTCTGCCTTCTTGGCTTCTGCTGCGAGCACAAGCGAACTCCAAGCACACATGCTGCCACCAGAACTAACTGATGCCTCAGACGATCTTGTAACCACAGCACTGAAAGCATGGACAACACTCACGGGTGCGGAACCACCAACCGGATCAACAGCTCATCGTCAAAGAGAATGGGACAGCCGCTGGATTAATAAGGCGTGGACAACTTTGCACGAGTCTGCGAACAATGCACTGGACCGGGCTCGTCTCTTAGCTTCTCGGGCACCACACGCGGGAGACTGGTTGCTAGCTCATCCGGTTACTGCATTGGGCATCCGCTTGTCCGATGAAGTGATACGGATCGCGGTTGGAATAAGACTTGGAACGACTCTGTGCGAACCACATGTGTGTCAATGTGGCGAGAGAGTTGACGCCAGAGGACTCCACGGTCTTGTCTGCAGAAAAAACGCTGGCAGATATCAACGGCACAACATGCTCAACGATGTCATATGGAGATCGTTTGGAAGAGCAAATATCCCTTCTCAGAAGGAACCGTTGGGCCTCACCAGAGAGGACGGCAAGCGACCTGACGGCGTGACGCTTATCCCTTGGTCATGCGGAAGGTGCCTCACTTGGGATGTGACTGTTTCGAACACATATGCAGCGTCATATCTGGCTGTAACATCAACCGGAGCAGGTGAGGCCGCAAACCGGGCAGCCTCCGCCAAAAGATCCAAATACGACACAATCACCCGAACGCATGCTTTTGTTGCGGTTGCAGTGGAGACGAGTGGTGCATGGAGTTCGGAAGGATTGGATCTTGTGTTGGAACTGGGACATAGGCTGACGGATTCAACTCAGGACACGCTTGAGACAAGCTACCTGTTTCAGAGACTGTCGATAGCTGTCCAACGCGGGAACGCCATCTGCTTCTCATCGACCTTTTCACGATAAATTGTTCACTGAGTGACGCTGAGATGGCGCTTCAGATTATTTAATCATTATTGTTATAATAAATATAATAATAATGATGATAATAATAATAATAATAATAATAATAATAATAATAATAATAATAATAATAATAATAATAATAATAATAAAAATAATGCGAAGCACCCTTTATAAGTTATGATAAAGCAAACAATAGTCAGGCCTTTGCCGAGTTTGAAACTGTCGCCGTTGAAGATTTGACATTGCTGGGCGCACCTCTACTTCCAGGCAGAGCTGTCGATACATCCATTGAGAAAAAGATTATAGATCTGGAGAAAGTCATCACAAGACTTGAGACATTACATCCACACGACTCATTCACCCTGTTGAGGTGCAGCTGAAGCATACCGAAGCTGCTACATGCAGGCCTACATATTAAGAACATCAGCCTCCTTCCTAAACGAAGGACTTGTACACGACTTCGACGACGTCTTGAAAACTAGACTCTGTAGCCTTCTTAACATTCACATGAGCGACGATCCAGGCATCTTGGCCTGTGAGAAACGGTGGTCTTGGCATTCGTAGTGCCCATATGCTGGCAACTTCAGCCTTTTTGGCATCCGCCGCTGGCACGCGAAGCCTTCAAGACCAACTGCTGCACAATGTCGATGTAACGTTCACAGATCCATTGGTAGAGGAGGCTTCTAGTTCGTGGTCTTTGAGATCGAACGCACCTACTCCCATCGAACAGAAGGCTCATGTACAAAGAGAATGGGACAGCGGCGCTGTCACAGCGCACTGATATCGCGTGAACTTGAAGACCTTTCAGAAAGAGCTAGGGGCCTACTGATTCTGCCGCTAAAGCGCAATCACCACACTCAGGAGACTGGCTTCATGTACTTCCCATAACAACATCAGGATTACGGATGCCAGGAGAAGTACTGAGAATAGTAGCCGGCATCCGGCTGGTGACTGCGTTGTGTGAAAAACACGCCTGTAAATGTGGTGCCATAGTAGAACCCAATGGTCACCACGGATTCTCCTGCGTCAAAGGAGCTGGAAGGCAACAACGACATAGCATGGTTAATGACGTGATTTGGAGGGCTTTCACCAGAGCCAAAATACCAGCCATCAAAGAGCCCAATGAGTGCATGAATACACAAAGGCTCAAAATTCATCGACATCCGATTTCGTTTTCCACTATATAGCTCCAGAGGCGTCTATCCCCCGGAAGTCATTGGAGCAACACCCCATCCCATCCCTCCTCTTCCCCCTTCCCCTTCCTTTCCCCTCAATAATGATGGCACATACACTGACAGATCTCCCCCTACTTTTTTGGATGTAGCATTTGCTCCGAGGTTTCCATGGAGTAGACGCCCCTGCATAGCTCCCCATACACTGAGCACTCTTTCACAATTCTGATGATGAGGGGTAGCGTATTTTCACGTTCTTACATGTATGTTTGTCGATATTGCATATTTTAGTTTTTTGTAACGTAAATAACGATAAATTTTCGTTAGTGGTATTTTCGTTATAGTTATAGTTAATGATGTTCTTTAGCTACAGTTATTGAGTTATCGTTATCGAAATCATTTTACTTTCGTTAACGAGTATTTTCGTTACCGTTATCGTTAAGGAGAATCACACTGTACTAAGTGCAAAAGGCCTATGCGATATAATTTAGATAAATATATATGACCCTATGTGTGCAGAGAGAAAGAGACGCAGACAGAGACAGAGAACTACAGAAAGACCGATACATGTGGATATGATGTAATTTTACATAATAATTATATACCATTTAATTGGACACCGACTGAGTTGTAAAATTCCGCGGGTGGGAAATCCGTCGCGACGAATTCGCAAAACAAACCATTAGATACGGTCACGTGACTCAATGTTCTGAACGAAAGGGAAGACATCGCTAAGAAGGACAAGCACCTCATTCACGGAGACCGACGGACGGAGCTCATCGTCTTAAATTTTGTTGTCTGCAAACGTTGGCAACGTATACGGCAGCTGATGCTGGCTGGTGTTATATATCACCAGGACCTTTTTCACTTGGTAAATAGTATCACAGTTAAACTAAAGCTGCAGGAAAGAGCAAGCGGTGGGATTAAACAGACCTCCTATCAGAACTGCGCTGAAGATATCGCATAGATCCATATGACACAACTGGCGTTCTTAGTTTCAGTTTAATTTGTTCTTGTAGTGAACCTACAGAAGATCGATTTCGTCTGAAGCCCTGCTATATATTCTGCCACGTCAATGGAGCTGATCGTTGGAGGCATTCTCGTGTCCTTGACCTTGCTGGGGACCTTCGTCGGAGCACTGGATGATCCAACCCTCAGTTCGCTGATATTCTATCCGTTTGGATCGGATGTGGGTGACAGCATCATTACGCCAAATGACGACGGAACCAGCGGAAGCGTCACGATTAGCGTCGGATTTCCGTTCTTCGCGACGTCAAATACTCGATTGTTTGTACGTACGAACATGCATACACGTACATACATAGACGCACACATACATACATACATACATACATACATACATACATACATACATACATACATACATACATACATACATACATACATACGTACATAGATACATACATACATACATACATACATACATACATACATACATACATACATACATACATACATACATACATACATACATACATACATACGTACATAGATACATACATACATACATACATACATACATACATACATACATACATACATACATACAAACATACATACATACATACTACATAGGCTACATACCACAGCATACACCAGTTTAACAACCTACAGTTTCGACGCATTATCGGGTGTCTTTTACTACGATGCAGTGATATCCTTTGCACTGATAACATCCTTGTCTTTTATGTAAGATATTAATGCGTTGTTATTACCTTCAAAATTACAATCTAGAGAATAGATTGTAATTTTGCAGGATGTTTGGGTTGAGCTTTCGCCTTCAAAATCAATCATCCGTCAATATCAATTTGCTGCCAACTGTATTTTCGTGCTAATGTCGGTCAATAATTGCTCAGCATTCACGGGTTGATCAACAGGCTAGTGGTAAGCGCGCTGATCTGTCAATTGAGAGCTTGGGGTATAAATTTGTTTTGAAGAGTTATGCTATATCTGCGCCCAATAGCTCAGCTAAAAATTAATGAATACACTGAACGTGCAGTGTATGTGGGAAGATGAGACGATTAGGGAGAGGACTGGCCATCCGCCATCCTATGCCGAGGCTAAGTAAATGAAGTCGCAAACACCATATCCATGGCTGCCTTTCAGGCTAACTTCAGGGACTACTCTTATTCTTTAATCTATACAGCTATTTTCTTTCGTGTTTTGTTTGCAGGTGAATACGAATGGTGCGATTTCTTTCGGCCTGGCAGTTTCTACTTTCACCCCAGACAGCTTTCCCGTTGCCAACCGAATGATTGCTCCCTACTGGTGTGACATCGACACAACGAGAAACAGAGGCAGAGTCTACTACAGGCAATCCACAGGTCAGCAGACGACACAAATTAAGTAGGTTTATTGTGCGGATTAACGTTGAAGATGAAAGGAATGACGAGTAGTATTACTTGATGGTCATGAGACAATGACAGGCCACTATGTAAAAGTTAAGCTAGGCTTAATTATATGTAGTGCCAATACCAATAGGTGTGATGATGGTAAAATGGAAAGAAAATGAAGTCGGCAACTGGGAAACTAACGTTTTGCCGTTATTGTATTGTGTATAATTAGATGCAACGCTGTTGAATCGAGCATCGCAAGATGTTGTCAGAAGTTTTTCGTCGAAGGGACTCTACTTCTTCAAAGCCAAATGGATCTTCATTGCCACTTGGCACAATGTCACCTACTACGGAGGAAGTACAACTACCCCGGTAGGACCTGATTAATAGACATTACACATGAACCACAATCATCATGAATAAAACGTTAAGTGTAGACGTTATTCCATATCGACTGTATGGCCTCGGGTGAGATCCTTCATCACCGCTGCCCGTTAGAGTGGGTGCCACTTCTGTCATTTAAGGTCTCAATGTAACTTTCCTAGCTTACTTTTAAAGGACGCGCACAATGGTAACATTACTCCAGTAAACGCCAATGAGTCATTGAACGCCAACATAAAGCATAGCATAACATGGGTTTTACGTGGTTCAGAAGACGTGTAGGGCCTAGTCTGCGTTGTTCATAATTGCTATTGCAATGGAATATTTATAAAAGCGCCACTTAACGATTCAGCGGCGCACAACTGTGGTTTTGCTTGTAGATAAAAAAAAAACTATTCGCAAATAAACACACGCGCATGATACCTTTTCCTTTCTTATGACATGAATATTGCGTAATTTATGCCAATCCAGGATTAATGTCTGTGCGCATTTCTTTAGACTCCCTGAAAACCCCCGCGCAAGAAAATTCCCTTAGGAACAAATAAGACCATGTAAAAGTAATGGAAAAGGCAACGAAAGGTCCAGGTAAATTCTGTCACTTCCAGGACAGACCAATGTTTCCAGATGAATGCGTCACTTACGCTCTCTAACGAACGTTGCTTTAAATTGAATGTCCTGTGATAACGACGCTGGAAAGATCAGGACCAGCCACGTGTCTAAGTATCACTAAGTTTGAAACGCTGAAGCTCCAAAAGCGATGTGCTCAGAGAAAATAGAATCTAGGCTACGGTGGATATGTAGCCTAAAAGAGATGACTCTTAAATTTAACAGACATCAAAGAACTGAAGGAACAAACGCAACTGGGCAGCAAATACATCCTATGCAAACACGTCTTTCAGCTACCTTGTTATACTCCTTTACAAATTCTAATTGTGGTGAGTACGGTAAGTTCGGTACTACTTTGTCAACCAGGTAAACAGCTTTCAAGCTGTGTTGATAACCGATGGGAAGCATTCCATGGCGATGTTCAACTACGGACGGATGAACTGGACAATGGGAACGTCAAGTGGAGGAATAGCTGCACAGGTTTGCGTGCTTTTGCACATGTCTTGTTTCCATCTTCAATGCTGCGAACGAATAATAGGTCGCAACTTTACGATTTCTTGACCATTCCTCGCCTAGCCCGACTTTTAACTCACTTTACCTGACCTTATTTATCTCGATTTAATTGGCCTGACATGACTTTTCCTGCCTTGTTCATCTGACCTGACCCGATTTAAGCCACGTGCCCTACCGGACCTGATCCAACTTGACCTCTCTTACTCTTTCTGACCTAACCTGTCTTTTCCACCTACCTAATCTTACCTGACTTGACCTCTCTTCTCCAGACCTAACCTAAGCTGACCTGATCTATCACGACCCGATCTTCGTAATCGTAATCTCCAAACTTCTAAAGCGCCACTCGAAGGCCAAGCGCAGGGCACCAGCCTATTCACGAGCGCTATGTAAAATCAGACGGTGTTTCCAGAGAGTAATCCAAGAGAAATCCGAGTCCAGTTTCCAGAAAGCCAAATCAAATCGGAGGGGTTTTCCATAGAGTAGTCCAAAAGAGGTCCGAGCCCGATTTCCAGGGGTTCAGATAAAGAGAGCCTAAACTTCCTATGATAATCTACATGTAGACTGAATCGCCCTAACTTCTCTTCATCCCTCTATGACCTAACCCGGCTTGACCTCTCTCACCTATGCCGCACCTTCATCTATGTTTAACTTCCAAAGGTGGGATTCAACGCCGGAGACAACAGGACCTTCTTTGCGGTTCCCGGATCGAGGACCGCAAACATTGTCGACATAGGCGAACACTCGAATGTGGGACTTAAGGGAAGGTGGTTCTTCCGGGTCGACAGTGCCACGATAGGAGTCAGCAGCACCTGCGGCTCTTCAGGTATTATTAATATTATCTATTATTATTATTGTCAATTGCGTCATCATCATCATCATCATCATCATCATCATCATCATCATCATCATCATCATCATCATCATCATCATCATCATCATCATCATCATCATCATCATCATCATCATAATTATTATTACTTTTACTACTACTGCTATTACGGCTCCTGCTGTTGCTACTACTACTACTACTACTACTACTACTACTACTACTACTACTACTACTACTACTACTACTACTACTACTACTACTACTACTACTACTACTACTACTACTACTAGTACTAATACTACTACTACTACTACTACTACTACTACTACTACTACTACTACTACTACTACTACTACTACTACTACCACAGCTAGGGCCCTACTACGATATATTAAAAAAAGGACCACAATAACAATTATTATATATGTAAGCCTACCTGTAAGTTCAAAACTCTTAAAAATATTTATTATTTTAAAATTTCTCTTTAAAACTCTTTCAAACATTTTTTCTAAAATTTCGAATTCTGTGGTTTTAATTATTGTTTCTGTTGTGCATTTGTGTTTAATTTTCAGGATCAAAGTGTGGACCTCATCAAGAGCTTGACCAACAAACAAACACTTGTTCTGGTAATCAGTGTCTGCTTTTGCTCAAGTTAACTGAGCTCTATAGGTGTAAACATAAACAAGAAGTCGACCGAGGATAGTTCCTAATTAGTAACTAATTATTAACATTTATAAGAAGCTGAAAGATGACAACAATAAAATTATTATTACCGGTATCGTTGCCAAATATCTAAAGTGCTAGGTAAACGCTAAGTGCACGGCATCAGCTTCTTCAGAAGAGCTGCGTCAAGTCCTATTGTAGGGAAATTACACAGAGAGAGAAGAGACCGTCTTCAACTTTTAGGGCAGATTAAATTTTATGAGTCAACCTTGCTATCTTCAATCTTTGCCGACTCCAAAGACCTCTGTGTACTCAACCACGTCGTCTGACTTTCTCAATCTGACAATTGCGTGGCTCTCAGTAGACGTGCCTGTTTGCGTGTCTTCTCGGACTCCCTTCTTGACTGTCGAACGGATTCATCCTAGGATCTGGCTCGCACAACGATTTTTATTAACAGCGACCATCGACTGGTGCCCCGGTATTGGCGCTATATAAGTTCTTTGATTACGTTAGATGAGCATATAATGGAGGTTTAAGACATTGGGCGGGAGATGATTGAATGGTAACACGCTGGCACAAGGATCAGAAGGACGCGGGTTCGATACCTACTAGCCCCATAAAGGTTGACTCGGCCTTTTCACTCCATATAATCCCTAAGGGGCGACTTTAAAATGAGCAGTAGGACAGGCTGCCATACAGGCTGCCATACAGTTAAATTCGACTCCTGCTAAACTTGTTATCATCTGTTACTACTATATCGTGTAATCTTACTGCGTACTTGTCAGTTTGAATTTAATAAACGAATATTATTATTATTTTTGTATGCGTCTCAGGTACGAAAATCCCTCAGGCTCTAAGAAACTATAAAACAGAAGTGCATTAATTAAGCTTGGAGAACGCCCTCATCGTCTCCGGGGTGTGAAGGTTTTATTATTATTATTATTATTATTATTATTATTATTATTATTATTATTATTATTATTATTATTATTATAACGACTTTATTTTTTTATTACCAGATGGCCGGAACGGGCCACCGTACATTTGTTTATCAAACAAACAAAACATCACTCGACAAGTTCTGGCCGCATGAAAGTTCCTATGAAGGCAACAGCATTGAAGCGTTGTATGGTGATTGACAACCGCTGGAGTAGATAACAAGTCTCCCTAGGGTCTCCGGTGGTTAAAGCTAAGTATCTCCCCAAGTCTTTTATAAGGGCCATTCCGTCGTCATTGATAGGGCCTAAGGTCTCGAAAGCCAGAGGGACAAAAAAGTGGTCTGCGCGGATCTGGCTGTACTTGTTGTTCTTTCTCGTGGCCGCTAGTTCCGCTGCTGCTCCTGATGTCGCGGACGTTGCATGTAGGTAAGAGGGCGCCACAGTGTCTGTTACGGTGACGTCCCATACAAGACTTCGTCCTCTGCGCCATGGTATCAGCGTAAGTCCGTCCGGTCGTCTCCCGTCCGTCCTCGACAGTCCAGGTGGTTCCTTGATATTAGGGACGCCCGCTCGTGATAGGCCTCGGCTTATCAAATCATTCAAAGCTGCATGTCTGGCGATTCTGCCAGGTCCTAGGTTGCATGACATCCCGTGCGACCCGTCCGCCGTCACCATTGCTCCACAGGGACATGCGTGCGGTTCGCATATATTCGTCCCCAGTCTGAGGCCTACTGCAATTCTTACCGCCTCGTCATCCAATCGCAGCCCGCATGATGACATCGGTAGTGCGAACAGCCAGTCGCTGGCGTGTGGTGCTGAGGTTGCTTTGAATCTTGCTTGGTGGTAAGTGTTATTATTATTATTATTATTATTATTATTATTATTATTATTATTATTATTATTATTATTATTATTATTATTATTATTGTTATTGTTATTATTATTATTATTATTATTATTATTATTATTATTATTATTATTATTATTATTATTATTATTATTATTATTATTATATGAAGTGCCATCTCAGCGTCACTCGGTGAACAATTTATGAAAAGGTCGATGAGAAGCAGATGGCATTCCCGCGTTGGACAGCTATCGACAGTCTCTGGAACAGGTAGCTTGTCTCAAGCGTGTCCTGAGTTGAATCCGTCAGCCTATGTCCCAGTTCCAACACAAGATCCAATCCTTCCGAACTCCATGCACCACTCGTCTCCACTGCAACCGCTACAAAAGCATGCGTTCGGGTGATTGTGTCGTATTTGGATCTTTTGGCGGCGGCTGCCCGGTTTGCTGCCTCACCTGCTCCGGTTGATGTTACAGCCAGATGTGACGCTGCATATGTGTCAGAAACGGTCACATCCCAAGTGAGGCACCTTCCGCATGACCACGGGATAAGCGTCACGCCATCAGGTCGCTTGCCGTCCTCTCTGGTGAGGCCTAAAGGTTCCTTCTGAGAAGGGATATTTGCTCTTCCAAACGATCTCCATATGAGATCGTTATTATTATTATTATTATTATTATTATTATTATTATTATTATTATTATTATTATTATTATTATTATTATTATTATTATTATTATTATTATTATGATCATCATCATCATCATCATCATCATCATCATCATCATCATCATCATCATCATCATCATCATCATCATCATTATTATTATTATTATCGCTATATCATGCCGTAGGCCTAAAAGTCGATTTACAATTTTAGACTTGGCTCCATCCTTTGGATGTCCGACGCTGGAAGGTCCTGTAGTCATCGACCGTCGTTGGGTTGAGTTCTATTGTGTCATTCCAACTAATGAAACGAGCAACCAGGCAGCCTTCAATGTCACCTTCCTCTTCAACGGAGAACCAGCGTCAACTGTTCCTTCAATCGTTGTTCAACCACCGAAACTTAAAGCAACGCTACACGAAAAACATCTCTCACATAAACTAATCGGAAAATGGGTAAACCTAAAATTCTGTTTGATGTTTTGTTATTAGAAAGAATTCAGACAGTTGCTGGAAAATTTATCTCCAAGTGGATCTATATGAATTTGCGAGTATAAAATACAATTACAAGTTGCGTTACGTGTCCGGTCACCACCCCTTCTAAAACTGCTGGTGGTTGTCACAAGGTCTGGTCACCACCCCTTCTAAAACTGCTGGTGTTTGTCACAAGGTCTGGTCACCACCCCTTCTAAAACTGCTGGTGTTTGTCACAAGGTCTGGTCACCACCCCTTCTAAAACTGCTGGTGTTTGTCACAAGGTCTGGTCACCACCCCTTCTAAAACTGCTGGTGTTTGTCACAAGGTCTGGTCACCACCCCTTCTAAAACTGCTGGTGTTTGTCACAAGGTCTGGTCACCACCCCTTCTAAAACTGCTGGTGTATGTCACAAGGTCTGGTCACCACCCCTTCTAAAACTGCTGGTGTTTGTCACAGTTGCCTTTTGCCCTTTGGAGTCGACAAGGACTGAAGATGTTAAGGTTGACTTATAATGTTACATCTGACGTAAAAGTTGAAACCTCCTGTTACCTATCTATATATACAGGCCTAGTTTCCTTACAACAAGATTATTTTCTTCTTCAGTTGGCATTCCTGGGCAATACAATACAATACAGTAGGCCCAATTCATTTATTCAACATTCAATGGACACAACATGTGACAAATGATGAGAGAAATATAATCATCGTCTAAGCTGTTCGAGAGAGAATGCAGTTTAACAAAACATAAGCGAGCAGAAGGTTCAAGGGACTAATTGGACTTGAATTTAATCTGCATTTCGAAATAAGGCTCTGGCAATAAAATGACGGTCATATTTATCTGGAAGCCTGAACCATGAGGACGAGGCTAAAGGTCTTAGTTATCCGACTGAGCGTTGGACAGCCCAACTGACTTGACTGAGCGCTCGTGAAGAAGCGTTATTTTGGTTTGAAGCAAGTTCAAGCAATGACAGTGGAGCTGTTCTCTGGTCTCCACCACTCTGTGGGACAACGTTACGACTCTCGGTTAAATGTAGATGTTTGTATCAACATGTTTTGCCATTATAAATACGTTGTTGTGGTTGAACGATGAATCTGTATGATCCCCTCTGTCTCCCTTTCTCTGTGGTCTTCTGGAAACCGGACCTGGACCTTCACTAACCCTAATCCCTCTGACACGAGACGCAGCGCTCGTGAATAAGCTGGTGCCCTGCTCTTAGATTTTAGGTAACTATTTTGAAATTTTGATAAGGATCCTACTACGATTGATCAATAGATAGTTCGCGTGCTGATCTGTCAACCCAAGGGTTGGGGTTCAAATCCCCGGTACAACAGATTTTATCTCGCTACTTGATCCTCCTGCTTCCCCTAGCCAAATGGGATATAAGGAAGTACGCTGCTCGTGCACTGTTGGTGGGAAGACGAGACGGCGATGTCACCATCATATGCCGAGGCTAAGAAAAACTGAAGTCGCTTATACTTCACACTCATGGCTGTTTCCAGGAACAGCTCTTATTCGTCTTCGTAGATACGAAGCGAAGTAATGCATACTTGATAAAAGTGCTTTCCTGCTGACGATGGTCCTATAATTATATCGCTTCATGGTCTGTCTAGATAAGCTGTCGGGTCTTTTCGTTCTGGACAAATTCAGAAACTAAACGCTACAGCGGAACTGTGACCAGTTCTAACAGTTACTGGGCCGGCATTGAGGTAGGTTGTACCAGAGTTAGCCTGTGCCATATAAATAATCGTAATCGCAATTACAATTACAATGGTATTTTATATTTTCCTATGTTATAAAATATTTGTATGTTATTTTGTTTGTTACGTTCTATTGTTGCATGTTTTCGTCATGTCATTTTTATATAAAGTTTGGTTATATTTGTTATGTAATGTTATATTTCTATGTTGAATTAGTGTAGGCCCTACTATTGTTGCATGTTTTCGTCATGTCATTTTTATATAAAGTTGGGTTATAGGCCTATTTGTTATGTAATGTTATATTTCTATGTTGAATTAGTGTAGGCCCTGCAGTACTATGTTAGTATGTGGTGTTATTTTATATTTTGATACTACGTTAAGCTATTCTATATAGTTTGTTATGCTATATGTTATTTCATGTTTCGGTTTGTTGGAACATGTTTAATTAACATCGGCTGTCTGTCTCACTTTACAAAAAGATAAGTAAGTAAGTAAGTATATTCTTTATTGAACCACCTGCATGCGCACTGTGGTTAACAAACATGTTATGCAGTTAGAGGCATGAAACATAAGAAACAACATAAGTTGGAAAGGACGCCAGCTAACTAGGTTAGGTATAGATAGAAGGCTTAACAATTGGATATGAGTTTTCCTGGTATAACATCCTAGTTAAGAAATTCTTACGCGTTAGCGCGTCTGCCTTAGGAATCTTTCTGTTATGCGATCGGGGACGCAGGTCATAGGTACGGATTATGGGAGGGGGGAGCAAGGGATGGAGAACGTGGCCAGGGTTATGGAGCACCGCTGAAAAGAGAGCTCTGTCAGCTCTTGCACAAAGAATATCGAAGGATTCGAGGCTGGGCGGTAGATACCCATGCCGTATCAACCTCTTAACCAGCGCGCAAAGACGAGAGCGCTGCTCGACATTTGTGAAGCCCCACCAGGCAGGAGAGGCATAAAGCAATCAAGCTAAGGTAGTTGCTCGGACTACATCATACAGGCGAGGCCCACTGAGACCGTGTGCGGTAAGGCATCGGAGGGCGTAGAGGGATTGGCCAGCCCTGGTGCACAATCGCTGGACCTGGGAGCCAAATCCCAAGCGGTCGGATAGTGTCACCCCCGGGACAACCAGCTCAGAGACCCTGGCGAGACCAGGTACTGGCGGGGGAAGGACTATTGACTTAGATCCAGAGCGCCTAAAAATCGCCTCTTTGGATTTTACGCAATTGAGCATCAGGTTGCCAGAGGCAGCCCACCTGGTGATGTGTTCCAGCTCAGCTTCGGTGGTGAGAATGGCGGAGACCGGGATCAGGAGGTAACTGTCATCGGCGTATTTGAGTAACCGGTTTATTAGATTAATGGGCCGAAGACCTTTGATGGCTACCAGGAAGTGGAGCGGACCGAGATAGTGCCTTTCCATGTCTTTTCGAACGATGGTTCTCCTCATCCGTGGAATTCACTATCATCAGATTTGCGAAATCATTCTCTTTATCTAATCACACTTCACAAACAACTGAAAACTTTTAATATTCTAGCTATCCGCGCTTGTCTAGTTTAGTATTTTACTAGGAACCCTGCGACTGCAGCTGTAAACTCGTTATTTTTATTTAATAATAATAATAATGTTCTTTATTAGGCCTATTTCAAACTGACAGACGCAGTAAGATTGCATTGAAACATGACAGTAGTACAATCAAGATCTTAATTAAACACACGTTTTGGCAGCCATACAAGACGCCGCCCTAGATAATCTTCCAGTTGTGTCTATTATCGGTGTTTTTTGCCGTTGTGTCCTCCCCTGTTCGCTTAGGTATCAACTCACATGATATCCGTGCATGAAGGCGACCCGAATCCAGCCATACTGACCCTCAAATCCACCATACCAATCACCTGCGAAGAAGAAAACACCGACCCTTGCCACCTCACTCTGCAACTGAGCTCATCCAATGATATCCTCATCGGCGGGAGGAACAACCGGGTATGTAGTTTCACTCTGAGGGAAGAGGACTGGAAACAGGAAGAACGGAAATCCTATCGGGCGGAAGAGAGAATAGAGATCTACGCCAAGATGGACTACATAGTCTCCTCTCCAAGGCACAACACTCTGACGATTGACATTAACGAACTTAATGACAAAGAAACACCGGACGGAGAAAAGTACAGAAATATGTGGAGCAAACACAGCGTAGCAGAAATCATGGTTAGCAACATTCTTATCTGCTTTTGGTATTCTGCTATACTCGTGAACCTCGTTAAATATCCGCCCAACAGTACATGAGTCGTATCCATCGTTATATATATCGTGTTGTACATACATATACATACATACATACATACATACATACATACATGCATACATACATACATACATACATACATACATACATACATATATGTTATATTTTGTATATGATGTTAAGTTAAATACCAAAAGGTATTTAAACCACTCTAAGGCACTCTAAACCTATATTTAAAAATCTTAAGCTTCTGAATCTTAAACAGATTAACACCTTCCAAATTGCCGAACTGCTTTATTCTTATAGTCATAATCTCCTACCAGACCCTTTTGAGGGCTATTTCACTTTAAACTCAGCAGTACATGAACACTTCACTAGAGGTGCTGCACTCTACCGACCCATTAAAACAAGAACAAACTTGAGAAAATTCAGCATTAAATCAAATGGTACACTAATTTGGAACTCGATGCCATTAGAAGTTAGAAATGCTAAAAGTAAGTTTATTTTTAAAAAGAGCCTAAAAAATATTTAATCAATGAATAATTAACCTGCAGCATATACTCCCTGAATCAACTTAAGTGACCTTGGGTAGGTCACAATGGGGTCAAGTATAAGAGTCTCGTATCGCTCATCTTACGTGTATACTCCGTGGTTCAATTTATTTGCTGTTACTTTAAGCGATTGATTAGAGTCCCAGTAGGGACTTACTGTAGCCTGCTTTGGTAGGCTTCTTTTACTTAGTTCTTTCTTTTGGGGTTCATTTTTGTTTTTTTTCCATTTCTTGTTGTTCTTCCATAATTCATAATTAAGTTTAGTTAAGACCCAACTGATTACTTAATCAAATGCACTTCTTAACAGATGTTGAATCCGTCAATGGATCATCTTAGCTGCCATCATTCCAAAAAGTAAATTAACTAATAGGGCATCCCTGGTTTAGCGGGACTTCCATCCCTTTAGGGTTACCCTTTGGTATTTAAGACAACAGGATATGCATAATATACCACAAGCCACACACTCTTAACTTTAACAAATGTTCTTGCTCTTGATTTTGTCGGACAGTAAAACAATGCTACACTAGACATAATACATTTGACTGATGTTAATAACTTGGTTAAAGATTGTCATGAGTACCAATAAAGATTTATTGAATATTGAATTGAAGTTCTATCTTGGTAGCCTATGTTACGTTCTACTTTTTGTCATCTCTTGTCCTGCAGAACTCTGATATTTACACATAAGTATTATTTTCTATTCATTCATTTCTATCAGTGTAATAAATAGCCTGCTTCTACTTCTATCTGTCACCAGTAAGTCAATTTTTCAATTTGATCTTTGTTGTGAGAATTTATTAACAGAATATAATATGAACCATTATATCGATAATATTACAGTCCAGTTTTTACTAAATAGATCTGTTTAAAGATTTAGACATAGAAGCATAACGACTATATCCTAGTGTGTACGTATGCCAGTGTACATTATCGAAGAACCGTCAAAAGAAAGAACCCTAATTCATCTATTGTTTTGTTATTATGACTGATTGCTTTGTCTTAGGTTTATCATCATGACGTTCCACAAGCTGTTTGTCGATCAACGGGAGATCCGCATCTGACGACCTTTGACCGATTATTCTATTCAATCTACGTCAGTGGACAGTTCACTTATGTCCAGACCACAAGTGGTCCTCCGATTGAGGTACAGAATACAGCAGAAGTTGGCATATGCTTCGAATCGAACAAGCCACAAGTGATTGCAAAAACTTGTTCGTGCTACGATAGAAATGGCCCATACAACGGTCATCATATGCATGCGTACAAAAGCACGCACGTTCTTGTGTATACATAGGCCTACAGTCATGCATATTCACATAGATAGTGCAGACCGTGGTAGAGGCTTTTGCAGAGCAATCACGCTAGAGCTATCCTGCCGTCGCAGGAATTCCAGATCAGGCATGTTATGCGATGATCAAACGTTACAGAAATGAGGATCGAGAGTATACGGAGAGAGAGAGAGACAGAAATGGGAGATAAATCTTCAGACAAGTAGATAGGATGCAGACAGACATACGGTGGTTAAATTTTTCATCAGTGGTGGTTGATCTCCACATTTTTGCAATGCGAAAGTCCAAGTCTATCTGGCTAATAAATGACTGATACTCGCTATTCGCTATTGAAATAAAACTAAAAACGCGTGAAACGCGATGCATAATTGCATATCATTATCATAGGTTCATTATTACAGCCAAAGATATATTTGGGTGACTGCTCTGCTGTTTTACGTGGAAGATCTCATAGTTCAGGTGAAGGATCTCAAATCAGAGGTACCGGGTTTCAAATACAGCGGAATCCAACTTGAATCAACGGTGCTGAGAAATAAAGTGACATGGTCATTCTCATTTTTAGCTTACACCAAACGTTTGACTTGACAAGTAGAGTGAGTATCATTTTGGAATCGGGTATATGTGTTGGTTCTCTATCTATTTCGAGGACGAAAAGTGTAGTGACAGTGAATAAACTATCACATCGTAGGGCCTTTTCGTTCTTAGTATTACATACCATTGCCGTTTCGCATACTTAGGCTTAAATCCACCCATTCGTTTGACCATCAATCATTCAGTTTTTCCATCGATTCAACGTTGTCATTTTCCCGCCATTAGGTGCAGGTGCGACACAAGCCGTGCCGAAGGGTGGCCTGCGTCTGTGGAGTGGCAATTCGTGAAAAAGACCTGATCCTGGTCGCCGACAAATGTAAGGACAACCTCTTAAGTTCAGTCACTCCCAACGATATCCTGAGACTACCCCCAGGCGTCGGAATCAAGCAAGACAAGAACGGCAGATCCTTTGAGGTAAGATGCAAGTTTTACTGTTTCCTACATACGAATACCTTGCTCTCGATGGCTAACAAGCGATCATTATGCGCTGTTAACATGGGCGGCGATCCCGGGGGGTCGAGGGGGACAAGACCCCACACCTTTAAGAGTGGGGGACACACAATACATTTGTCCCACCACATTTTGAAGAAACACCAAAGAAGGTTAACAGCTTCTCTCGCGCGTGAAAAATTTTCGGACCTCTTTCTTGAGCAGATTAGTTCTAAATTGTCCCCCCCCACCTGTCAAACACGATCGCCGCCAGTGGCTGTTAGCTCGTTCACTGATTTAGAACATAGATAAGATTTTAACTGCTTGCACTTTTAAGTGATCAAATGTCGTTCCGTAGCCTTTTAATTATGATTATAAGGGCGGAAATTGGGCCACTCCTGCCTTGTCTGCCTCGGTCGATTTATTCGTAGTTGAATAACTGGCACAAGGCTAAAGTGACCCGAGAAGTGTTTAAAAGTTATGTGAGCCAACATTAGCCAACTACAGAAATTGGGTGGATAAAATTATACATTATATATGATATCAGAACATATATCAATGTATCATTTTTTAATGGGTTTAATGTTTCAAAAAAAGTTGTGCAAGCGTCGCTCTGACTCGGCTTCACAGATCCAAAACTTGTGTGAGCATCGGGGCCATTGGTGCCATGGCTCCTGGACCCGCTGCACAAGGCTAGACATTCGCCATAGAAACACGAGCACAGCAAATACAAAGAACAATGCAATTAGCAGAGTCCAGGGGGCTACGCCTTTCAGACCCTTACCATAAACACCGAAAGGGAAGCAGAGTAGGTGTCTGGGTCCGTCATGCTATAGCATAGGCAGACAAACAGACATACAGACAAGCATACACTTAAAGACAAACACATACAAAACACAAACACACATATACAAGAAAAGGGTCGTCTTAAAATCATTCTGCACTGTGTTCTCAGATGACCCTACCGAGCAAGGTCAGAGTCGTTGGCTACGTGACGTCATTCGGTATGAACATCGAGGTCCACGTGACGTCGGCTGAATACAGAAGAACGGAGGGTCTGTGTGGGTCATTCGACGGCAACAAGGCGAATGACCTCAAGGTCAAAGGTTCAAACCAGACTCATTCACCCTCCTCAAAATCGCTGCCAGAAGTCATCGAAAGCTGGAGGTTTGTCCAGACTCTCTCTAGATCTCTAGGCTGCTGACATCTTCCATTAATGTGTTCCATTGGACCAATAACAAGAAATTGATTGATTAATAAGGTAATTGCTCATCTGTTATACGCTTCTGTAAACAATTTCCACGAGATTGTACAATTTTAGCCTTTCATTTCCATAGCGCCAGTTACTTGGTGAAGAGAGCTCGAGTCGGATCAGGCCAAGTAAAGTGAAGAGAGGTTAAATAAGGTCAAGTGAGGTTGCGTGAAGAGAGGGAAAGTAACTGCGTGGCTGCCCTCTCCTGTAAACTCCTCGAAGCTGCAAACGCTAAACATGTGCAAAACCTAGCAAATCCATTGCACAATCTCACTTCTTGAACTGATTTAAATACACATGTTATATTGCATTGTATCGTATTCTATCGTATAGTATATAGTATCGTAATCGTATCATAATTTGTCGCATCGTATCATATAAAATATCACCCAAAATATGTATGATATCATGATTGTTATCGTATCGTATCGTACTATGCCATACCATGTCATATATCATATCACATTATATGACATCGTATGCGGTCATATCATATGTTGAACTAGCATGCGTGGTTTTAACAGGATTCCATCAGGCGCCAGTCTGTTTGACGGTAAACTGTCAAAACTTAACGAAGGTCCGACTGCTCAGGCGGATGTTGCTGGCCAGTCCTTCTGCAGTTGCCCAGAGCCTCCAACTGGATGTGGCAACAGTCTTATCGAGGGTGGTAATGGAAACAATCGCTTTCAACGGGACATCTTGAAACAGATAGGGAAAAACCTGAAAAACGAAATTCCACCCTTGCAGCGAAGACGGAGAAACTTGGCTGAAGGTTCGGATGTTGTGATGACCGATGACATCGACTGGGAATACGATAGTTCGGCGTTCAACAACAGCAGTCCGGAACCACCTCGGCGACCTGACAATGCTTCTGGAGTGACGGAAGAAGACGCAAGGAGACACTGTCGGCGTGTGATCTGGGATGAGTCACCCATCAGAACCATCTGCGAGAGCATTGTGTCAATGAGCGACGTCAACGGAATAATTGAGAAATGTGTTTCAGATATCAGGGTTTGAATATTATCCTATAAAAAATCAATAAACCATTCTAAAGATTTTAAAAAGCGCTATATAAATGATTCGATCGTTCGATTGTTCTTTCGTTGATTCAAACAATCGTTCCTTTTTTCACTCATTAATCAATTCATTCGATTTAATTCACTCATTCATTTATACAATTATAATGTAATTAATTCAATCAGACTATCAATCTATCATGGATTCAATCAATCAATCAATCAATCAATCAATCATTAGTTTCATGAATTTAGATAACGGGTGAACTGTCTTGGGCTGATGACAAGATTCCCGAAATCCAGAATCTGTGTATTTTCGAGGCGATTACGTCTAACATCACAGAAAGCAATTCAACGATTGAGGAGATAACATCCATCGTCCAAGAGATAACGACTTTCGTCTGTCTACCGCAGGATTGTTCTGGACACGGCACCTGTAGGAATGGCACCTGCATCTGCCACACAGGTGAGTGGCAGACCAAGGAGAGGAAAGGAAAGCTTAATTAGAGTAAACAACTGCATTGTAATGCGTGAAATAACTTAGCATACCTTCTTGCTCTTACATGGGGTGCTCGATGGTGTAACGGTTAGCGTGCTGAGCTGTCAGTTGAGGGGTCATGGTTCAAATACCGCCAGGGCAGACATTTGGTTCGAGATTTTCTGCTCCACCTGCGCCCCTACCAAATCATCTATAATGAGTACACTGATCGTACACTGTCGGTGGGAAGATGAGACGGCGAGGGAGAGGACTGGCCACCCGCCCTCGTTTGCCGAGGCTAAGAAAATTAAGTCGCTAACACTTCATACTCATGGCTGCCTCAGGGCTAGCTTAAGGGACTGCTCTTTTCTTCTTGCTCTTACATGCCTATAGATTATCATACATTCTTAACAGGCTACTCGCCCGTTTATTGTTGCGCGCTTTCGAGAGGTGGTTGAAACGCGCCTTTAAGCAAATATGACATAGATTGGGTAAAGATTACAGAGGAATGAATAAGGACGGAAAATTAGGATAGACCACCACCTAAGCACCTTATATTTATTATCCTAACTAATGCTCGAATTCAAAGACAAAAATGTTTGTCTGTATGCTAGTGCTGCGCTTGTAGCTGAAGAAGGTCTCCAATTGGCAGTCACTCGCAGACACGTAAAGACCAGCCAAAGAATTCGCTTCGGTTATTTTTACGGGTCACTCATTTTTCTATTGTTATCAGGTTACGTTGGATCCGACTGCGCCCTTTCGGAAGATGCCGTTCCTGATATCGTCCGAACCCTTGGTCCGTCGTCCTGTGACGTTAGCAGATTTCTCTGTCAGAAGGTAAACATGGAGACGAAAAACGTCACATCTCTACCAACGCTCATCTGCAAAGTCGAAGTCAGAAAGGTAAACACGATTCATTTCAGTCAGCATTTAAACGAGTCGTGACCAACTGTCCAACATGGTAGTTTGCTGGATAGCGCGCTGGACCTGTAATCACAGGGTTGCTGGTTCACTCCTAATAAGCGGATTCCGTTTGACGATTGTGGAATAAATGTTCGCGTACACTTGTCTCGTTCACCATCAAACAGTAGGATTTGATGCCGACGTGAGGTGGAATGTGAACGATAAACGTGTTCAGAAGCTTAGACCAGATCTGTTCTCGGAGATAAAGCAATGAGCATTTCCTCTACGTTCCACTTGGAACATGAATGAATAATGTGAGATTAACGTACCAGTCGTCAATACCTGAATCAGAGTCACGGTCAGTCGCTAGAAGAGGGAGATAGACAGTTGGAAGTTGGAAGCTAAGTGACCAGTGTATTCTTATTAACTTAATTATAAGTCACCTCTTGACGCATGAGATTGTTGCGAGCTTACAAGACTGTATCGAATTAGGGCAGATATGTGCAAGCCATGCATATAAATAGCTGTATTGTTCATATACAGTACATCAATCAGATCGGCTACCGTAGCATATAACCGTTGTTCACTTTCCTTTATGTCTAGGCTAACGATTCGAAGCAGTCATATTTTAACACAGTCGCCTCAGTGGAATCCCTGGAGACAACTTCGTGTAGGTTACCGACGGATGTTCTCCATGGAAGCCTACGCTTCCTCAGAATCAACTCCACTCCAACTACACCTCCACCAGAAGTCGAACCCGTTGACTTCTACTCCCTGCCTCATGGAAACCCTGTTCTTCATTACTCCATCTCCATCAGTAATAATGGCAGACGCTTCAGCAACACCCGTCCTCTCAAAGTCTTCGATTTCAAATGCTACACCTGCGATGGACAGCTCTGCTCTCAAAAGGTCTCGTAATTGTTGTCTTGAAAACTTGAACAAAATCAAAGGTACTCAGCATCTTAGGATCGTAAATAATTCTAATATCTTTTCACTGTGAATTTATCTTATTTTGCTTATGTTTATTGTTATTTTTAAGGAAAATAATGAATACCAATGGGAGTCGTGTCCATTTAGCTCTCGTATTTTAAAACTGTTGAAGATCCTCAACATACGGGTGTCATTAGTTTATGAAAATGTAGGCAGTTCAAGTGTATTAATAATTTGGTTTCGCAAATAATTTGTAACTGTAATTGAAATTATACGTAGAAACTTGTATAGTTCCGCTTCCAGAGAACCAATCAGGTTACTCTATACAGAACTACGTATTGGCTGATTCTTTGAAATTGGGCGTTACTGGTCTTCAGTCTGAGTTTCGTGTAATTTTGTTTTAATAACTGATACAGGAGGACACCTGCTTGATCAATGGATACTGTTTCGCAAATGGCCAGAGAAATCCTTTCAATCCAGAATGCGACAGATGTAACCCTTCTGTCTCCACAAGTTTATGGACAAAGGCTTCAGGTAAATTTTGCTTAGCCTGTGATGCAGGTCATTTGGAAGCAAATCTTTCACGCACAGTTAAGCAGCGCCATCGTTGTTCTCTTGATCTGTTCCCTGGAAAAATAACTCGGACCTCTTTTTGAAAACTCTCTGGAAAACGTTCTCTGATTTTGATTTGGCCTCCTGGAAACCGGACTTCGGGTTTTCTTTCGACTACTCTGGAAAACTCCTCTGATTTGATTTGGCTTCTGGAAACCGGACTTGGATCTCTTTTGGACTACATTCTGGAACCCCCTCTGATTTGACGTAGCGCTCGTGAATAGGCTGGTGCCCTGCGCTTGGCCTTCGAGTGGCGCTTTAGAAGTTCGGAGATTACGATTACGATTACGATACTGTATGGTCGTGTGTGCACTTCTGAGCTTTAAAAGTATGGTAAGAGGAACGTAGGAAGCTATAATTGCGCTTTTGTGCCAGGCGTAAATGTAGCGCCCCTCCGAAGATTAACTTAACCAATAACGATCAAATTTGTTATCTCGAATATAATATTATTTTACTATCAATATGTTCGAACGACAATTTTTAAATAAGCCTGCACTGTCAGATATCTTTCTATTAATATTGTATATATACACATCTTAATTTTATTACATTTATTTAATTTTAAAATGCTTATTTTTTCACGATAAAGTAGGCCTAATTAGTTTCATAATTAAATCATTCCATCTGAAAATTTGCGCCCACCCCCTTGAGTCGCGCCCTGTTCGATGGCACCGCTGGAACACCCCTCGCTACGGCGCTAGATGGCCATCTCAAATACAGTTGTAATGTATTTTCTCTGCGACAAGACATCACATATCGTTTCCTAGTAGCCTTAAGAAGCGTTCACTTGCAATTATCTCTACGTCTTTTGCTTCTTTTGCTACAGACTCCTCGTGTAATCCGTGTCTGTCGTCACCTTGCTCAGAGGGCGCCACTTGCCTGTCGTCCTTCAAGGGCAGATATCGATGCATTGAGAAACCTACGCAGCAAGGTTAGTAGACAACTGAACTAATTCACTGTCCATAAAGTGACAACTGCTAACATCAAATGTTTGTGCGACCGATTTGTGGTGCCTAAAAATGCACCGAAAAACTAGATTCTGGTCAGAAGAGCTCAGTTTATGTTGCAAAAATTGTAGACTCTTGTTTTTGTCGCTGGCACTTTTGAAGAACCTTTACTATTATTATTATAATTGTTATTATTATTTTTATTATTATTATATGAAGATTTATATAATTGTTATTATTATTATTTTTATTATTATTATATGAAGATTTATGAAGCGCAAGTTCATATAACTAAATACACCGGATATACACTAGTTGTGAATAAGTCAGATAACGTGAACAAGTAAGTCCAGTCCTTTGGTCCTTCTTTCGCGTATCAACAACTTCTGAGGAGTTTTTCATCTGTTTCTCCAGAATCTGAAACAGTCTATTATTTTCAGGCATCTCAGACGGAATAGGAAGCAAGGATTCATTTTCTGGACCCCTAGTTTCTCCTTTACGTGTTCATGTCAGAAAGTGGCCTATAAGTTTGAGGACACATTGGGAAACCAAGGTTCAGTTGGGGAAAATTATTTCCCCAACCTTTCTGATAGAGCAAGAACTGAAAGTAAATGTCGAAAGAATTAAGGGCTGAGTTGGCACAGATGGCCAACAATCCACGGATTGATGTTGAACAACTTCGCAGTGCTTGAAAGCGTCATTTTTAGGGGACAATCTGCTAAAGGGTAAATTATTAATTTTAGATGGAGGAAGACAAGGGACTTTTAATTAAGTGATCTTTTGTGTCAAATTAGTATTATGTGGTTGTTATTTTAGATATAACCGTCACAGTGGTCGTCATAGTAACCGTTGTCACGGTGATTCTTACGATCCTTGCAATCTACTTCATCATTAGACGGAAGTAGGCGGCCATGTGATCTACAGTGGGAAGGAAACCAAGCAAGGAGTAACCCTGTGAAGCAGATGAACTCTTCCATAACCAGCCGATTTTTGCGAAAATATCAACTCTGTAGAAACGCTGACTATGCCTACTTAGGACAACGATGAATGAGAGAACGAGGGAACGGACGAAGGGACAAATGAATTAATAAAACAGTGGATGAGGATAACGAATGAATGAATATGCAATTCGTTTTTTAATCGATAAAAAATTTAAAACGCACATGTGATAAAAAAAAATCATGGATCTGAAGCAAACGCGTGGCTCTTGAGCCACTAGTATAGTTCATCAATCACAATACTCTTTCGCGTAGAAGAATCTCGAACATGATATCGAATTTAATCCAGCGACAGACTAAATTGTTTGCTACAGTAATATAATGCCATATAATCGCCTATTATTTCTTAATTATATATACAATAGCTATTCGGACCAGGATTATTGTATTGTAGAATGTGCAATTTGTTTATGGCACAAAACAACATTACAGTTAGTCATGTATCAGCAAGTACTGTGGAACAGGAGCCAAGAAAGCTAATAACTTATAGGATCTTTGGTCCCTTATTGTTATTAGTAGTCAATACATGTTTAATTAGTACTTAAATGATACCGCTTCTACTAGTACTGCTACTACTACTACTACTACTACTACTACTTCTACTACTACTACTACTACTACTACTACTACTACTACTACTACTACTACTACTACTACTACTGCTGCTGCTGCTGCTGCTGCTGCTGCTACTACTACTACTACTACTACTACTACTACTACAACTGCTACTACTATTAGCTACTACTACAATACAACAACAACTACTACTACTACTACTACTACTACTACTACTACTACTACTACTACTACTACTATTAATAATAATAATAATAATAATAATAATAATAATAATAATAATAATAATAATAATAATAATAATAATAATAATAATAATAATAATCAACCAAGCTCTTCGGATAGTTTCTAGGAGCCTGAGGGATTACTTGTACCTCGGGCGATAAAAAAAATAATAATAATAATAATAATAATATTAATAATAATAATAATAATAATAATAATAATAATAATAATAATAATAATAATAATAATAATAATAATAATAATAATAATATTAAGACAACACAATAATCATTCGTGCAAAATATTTTCCAGTGGTGGACAATAATAGCTCTTCATACCGCTTATGAAGAAGAAGAGCAGTCCCTTGAACTAGCCCTGAGGCTGCCATTCGTACTGAGTATTAGCAACTTCATTTTCTTAGCTTCAACCTGTGTGGTTTTTCATTCGAGTATTTCATTCGAGTATTTATATAGCACCTGTATAGGAGCTACTCAGAGGTTCTCCAGATCCCAGCACCGCCAAATAGAACAGTTTTCAGTAGGTTTACTTACAGTTTTCTATAGTGTTGTCATGCCTAGTTCCTATGGATGTGCAATGGCATGCTTGACTGTCAAGCCAGTGGATGGGGGTTCAAATCCCCGCCAGGGTGGAAAGCTGTTTCGACATTTCTGCTCCTTTTGGCTTCCTAGCCGACTCGGCTGCTAGGAATTTATTCTGTGTGGGATAGTGGACTCATGAATAAGTTGGTGCCCTGCGCTTAGAGTTTAGACCGCGATTGTTTTTAATTATCTGCCATCTTGTCATTCTTGTGATGAGGTTAGGAAAATTTAAATGCAAACACTTCGTGCCCGTGGCTGCTTCTTATAAGTCCTTATCCTTCCGAGATAAATCGAAATGAAGATGTTTTGCCAGATGAGCTTCTAAAATGTTCGCTATGGTAGATGAACTGGGGTCATGGGAGGCAGTTGATTTCCCATAGGTAAGGTAAGGTACTGTAGAGCAGGTGCTGATCGGCATATGTTAAATGTGCATCATCATCATGATAGTGGTGGTGTTGGTGATGGTGGTGGTGATGATGATAATGATGATGATGATGATGATGATAATGATGATAATGATGATGATAATGATGATTATGATGATGATGATGAAGATGATGATGATGATGGTAGTGATGATAATGACAGCGGTGGTGGTAATGATGATAATGGTGATGATTATGACGATAATGATGGTGATGATGATAATGATAGTGGTGGTTGTTTTGATGATAATGGTGTTGGTGATGATGATACTGGTGTTATGATGATGCTGGTGTCATGATGATGATAATAATGCTAGTGCTGATGATGATTATCATGAGACTATAGCACATCAAATGAACATAAAATAGGAATCTGGGACAGCATAGGAGGAAATTACAGAGACATTGACCAGCTACAATGGCAAGTATCCAGCGCTGTAATAGAGATCATCATTTGCCTACCCACCCATTTTTGAACCATTATTCGCTGTCCTACATATGCCCCAATATCTGATACATATGTTTCACGTTGTCTAGTTGATATAAAACAGCTGACTGGTGCGAATTGTGAGGTAAGCCATGTTTCTCTAAGGCATCACGTGTTCATGTGCAGAAATCATAAACAGGTTTGTTCATTTCTGTTGAACCACCTCCTCTTTATGATGATCATCATCAGCTCGTGATGCTGGGTGTGCTTACAAATCGTGTCTCCAACTGCGACTACTTCTACGCCACTCTAAGTAGCATATAAAGCTAGTTACACGTATAAGTCTACGTCAGTAGTGGTAATCAGTCGTTTTTTTAAACAGAAAAGCAGCTTTGGCACCCGTAGAGTAGGTGCACGGCGCCCATTTGTGCCGAGGCACCTAGATTGCATGGGAAACATTAGTTTGGAGCGATGACAGACGATAGCGTCCCGCTCAACGTCAGAATAATGAACAACATTGGTTCAATTGACACTGTCCCGATTATTATTATTATTTTTTCCCCGAGGTAGGCCTACATATGATCCCTCGGGAGTTCAAAAATTAGGGGGCATTGTTCTGGAATGGCTAGTCTTCGCAGATGGTTTTATCAGTGCAAAAGGTGCTAACAAAAGCGACAGCATTGAAGCGTTGGATTGCCATAGATATTATTATTATTATTATTATTATTATTATTATTATTATTATTATTATTATTATTATTATTATTATTATTATTATTATTATTCCTATTTATTATTGTTGTTGCTGTTGTTGCTGCTGTAGTTGTTCGTGGATCAAAAACTGTACAGTTATAGGCCCTAAGTATTTAGCAATCTCAAAGGGGAAACGATGCGAAAGTTGGCACTCCAACCCCACTTTCTAGATCAAAGTAGCGTCCCTGGGGCTACCTCCCTTACCCTCTCAGACCACCAATACGACCCGCGTATCAGCTGGAGCGTCAGATTACATCTATTGACTTTGGAAAGTTGGGAAAGCTGACTGCAGCCTGCTCGTGTGTCGTAGATCCCACGTACATGGAATGCTATGAACAGTCAGTAGGGGGCATACTAATCCTGAACGCCATAAATGGCCGGATTCCTTAGAAGAGGACGGAGGAGGGATTCGAGAAAATCAGCTGTGGGATTTCGGATCTGGGATAAACAACTTACTGCTCTGTTTCCTCATAACTGGTTCAAATTCTATCATGTATATACAGTGTTCACTGATGGCATGGTATATATTCGTATACCAATTAGCCTATATACCTACAGTGCGTATAAAACCCGCGATCAGTCTCTATTTATATACGGTATCAACTATATATTTACATGCTCATCGTTGGCATATATCTGACGGAAGAGAGAAGAAGAAGAATATACTTAGCTATACTGAGCTTGGTTTCTTCGACAGACTTCGACCCTCTCCAGTTACCTTAGCTTACATTATCATCCGTCTCTGGTATTTTCCCACAACGCCAACTGCATGGCCTTAACATGAGACGATCGCCCAGCAGGAAATATCCAACACACTGATTATAGGCCTATTTATTCGAGAGTAGCCAATGTACATGTTACACATGGGCGTCCGCAGCAATTTCTTTGAGGGGGATCTAAGTGAAGTTTTTGAATAGCTAATCAGGAACATAGAACATGTGACAACTTTAAAAATAAATAATGGTCAAGGACTTAGCTAAATAATTTATTGTTTTCAGCATTGAAAATTGTGTTGGAACTGTTGTAATAATTATAGTAATCAAAAGATTGTATTTTTGTAAATATTTGCAAAATCCAGGGGGCAAATGCCACAAACTTCCTCCGAACGCCCATGATGTTACATGCATTACATACATGTATATGTTATATTATTACGACTACTGCTGCTGCTACTACTGCTGTTGTTGCTGCTGCTGCTAGTTACTACTAGGTGCCTACTATTATTGTGTCCCACATGTTACACCTATAATATAGACATTATGCAAAATATGGACTATATAGATGGATATACATGTATTTAAGCCAAAATTGACGACAGCTTAGTGTTGGTTGCTATAAGGTCTAACTAGTAAAAACGTACACATAATATTAATATTATATACAAATAATATATAGGAACCTGTATTTATGTTTGCGTGAATTTGTATGTTTGCGTGTGTAGAGAGAAAGAGACGCAGACAGAGACAGCAACAGTGACAGAGAAAGACAGAAAGACAGATACAAGTGTGCATGGTGTAATCTGACATAGAAATTATATTAAACACAGATCGTGTGGTAAAATTCTCCGGGGTGGGAAATCCATCTCGGCGAATGCGCAACAAGAACCATTAAGCATATCTAGGCGACTCACTGTTCCGAGCGAAGTTGGAAGACATCGTTTAAGAAGGATAGTACCTCATTCACGGAGATTGACGGACGGAGCTCGTTGTATTTGTTGTCTGCATGCCTTGGCATCCGTATACGGCAGCTGATGCTGTCTGGTGTTATATCATCAGGACCTATTTCATTTGGTAAATTGTATCACTTTGAAACTAAAGCTGTAGGAAAGATCACGAGGTGGGATTAAACAGACCTCCAATCACATCTGCGCTGAAGATATCGTATAGATCCTGATGACGTGTTACTTAAGCTTATGTTTGCTTAGCACACAGAGCTGCATTGGCGTTTTCTACAGATACCAGTGCTCTTAGTTTCAGTGTAATTTATGCCTCTTACAGTGAACCTAAAGAACAGTGATTTCGTCTGAAGCTCTACTAATTTCTGCCACTTCAATGGAGCTGAGGATAACTCCGATCGTTGGTGGCATTCTCGTGTCCTTGACCTTGCTGGGGACCTTCGTCGGAGCACTGGATGATCCCGCCCTCAGTTCGCTGCTGTTCTATCCGTTTGGATCGGATGTGGGTGACAGCGTCATTCCGCCGAATGACGACGGAACCAGCGGAAGCGTCATGATCGACGTCGGATTTCCGTTCTTCGCGACGTCAAACACCCAACTGTTCGTACGTATGCACATATATACCCGTACACACATACACATACATGCAATACATGCATACATACATATATACATACATATCTACATAAATACATAATTCCAGAGCCTACACTATCTTGCAGTTTCGACGCATTGCGTGTGTCATAACTACGATGCAGTGACATCCTTGTCCTTTGCACTGATGATATCCTTATCTTTTATGTAAGATATTAATGCGTTATTATTGCCGTCAAAATTACAATCTGGAAAAACAGACAAATCCATCCTTAGCGGATCTCTGGGGTGAGCTTTTGTCTTCAAAATCAATCATCTGTCATCTCTATTATATATTACAGTGTTTGTATTCAGTCAAAAATGGCTCAGTCAACATATATATATATATATATATATATTCACAGGGTGATCAATAATCTAGTGGCTGCTCTGTCAACGTAGAGGTCGGGGTTCAAATCCCCGCCTAGGTTTAAAATTGTTTCGAAGAGTTCTGCTATATCTGCGTCCCATAGCAAACACAGCTAAAATGAGTACAGTGAACGTGGATTGTCTGTGGGAAGATGACACGTCGACGATGAGGACTTGCCATCCACCATCCGATGCCGAGGCTAAGCAGATGAAGTCGCAAACACCATGTCCATGGCTTCCTTTCAGGCTGACTTATGAACCTGCTCTACTTTTTTAATCTATAGCGAGTGCCTTTCACTTTTTCTCAGCTAGGCCTACTAAAACCAATTTATGTATTTTAATAATAAAAAAAGTTCGGTTATTTTAATTTAATCTAAGTGTTGTGAACTGTTTTCAGTGTTTATTGAGACCCCTCCCAATCCCCAATCCCATTTTCCCGGCTTTGCCCTCGATTTTAGCCCTTTCATAGTTGTTGAGGTCCGGAACCTATTGTTCAGTTCCAGAACCTTTTTTCTAGATAGAGCACCGTCTATAGCTATTTTATTTTGTATTTTGTATGCAGGTGAATACGAATGGTGCTATTTCTTTCGGCCTGGAAGTTTTTGCTTACACCCCAGACAGCTTTCCCATTGCCAACCGAATGATTGCACCCTACTGGTGTGACATCGACACAACGAGAAACAACGGCAGAGTCTACTACAGACAATCCACAGGTCAGCAGACGACACAAATTGAGTAGCTTTTATATGGGTTCACGTCGAAGATGTAAGGAATGATGAGTAGGGCCTACTATTTTTTATGGTCATGAGTCTATGACAGGTCACTAAGTCAAAGCTAAGCTAGGCTTAATTATGTAGTGCCAATCATATAGGTGCGATGGTAAAATGGTAAAAGAAAAGTGAAGTCGGCAGCTGAGAATAACTTTCTACCGTTATTGTACTGTATCTAGATGAAACGCTGTTGAATCGTGCGACTCGAGATGTTGTCAGAAGTTTTTCGTCGAAAGGACTTTACTTCTTCAAAGCCAAATGGATCTTCATTGCCACATGGCACAATGTCACCTACTTCGGAGGAACTACAACTACCCCGGTAGGACCTGATTAATAGAAACTACATATGAACCACCATCATCATGAATGAAATGTAAATGTATACACGTTCTTCTATAGAGACAGTATCATATGGCCTCGACACTGTTTATTTTTCACAGAAGTGATCGTGTGAGATCTTTCATATCGCTGTCCGTTAGAGTGGGTGCCACTTCTGTCATTTAAGGTCTCAGAGTAAGTTTCCTCACTTTTAAAGGACGTGCAGAAAATTAATGGTAACATAATTCCGGTAACGCCATTGAGTCATTCAATACCAACATAAAGCATAGCATAACAAGGGGTTTACGTGGTTCAGAAGACGTGTAGTCTGCGTTGTTCGTGATTATTGTTATTGTTATCGAATATTTATAGAAGCGCCACTCGACGGTTCAAAAGCACATGACTGTGGTTTTGCTCGTAGAGAAAAGACTAATCGCAAATAACACACGCGTACGATACCTTTTCGTTTCTTATGACATGAATATTGCATATGTTACGCCAATCCAGGATCAATGTTAGTTGATTATGCGCCTTGGTTATAGACCCCAGAAAATCTCCGCGCAGCAGAATGCCCAGAGGAACAATTAAGGCCATAGAGAAGTAAAGGAAAGGTAATGAAAGGTATATTAATTCTGTCATTTCCCGGACAGACCGATATTTCCAGATTTATGCGTCAATCGCACCCTTCGGCCAACGTTGTATTTAATTGTACGCACTGAGCGAACTTGACACTGGAAAGAGCCAGACCAGCCACTCGCCTTGGTATCACTAAGACTAAATTGCTGAAGCTCCACGTCGATCAGAATTCTTTGGCCAGAATCGTAATAGTACTAATCGTAATCGTAACTAATACATCAAGATCTGAACATATAACCTCTGTACTTAGATAATTGCATTGACATCATGTTCAGCAAAGAATCTCTTGAAATAGAGGTTCATGGTCGGTTAAGCGTTGATGCCTATGAAAATCATAGTTCTTAAAGTTAATCCTTATTCCTCAGTCTCGTCAGTATAGGCTACTTAACGCGAACATTAATTTTAATTGTTTTCCTTTGGACAAGCCTAAAACTAAAACTCTCCGGTTGAACATGGTTCTACATTCACTGGAATTCCATCCATATAATTATATTATGTCTCTTCCCCTTATCTCCATTTAAATCTCAACCAGGAAAGCATAATCCGTTCAGGAAGAGAGGTTGAAATGCGACAGCGCAGAGAACACAGAATCCAGGCTACGGTGGATATGGAGGTTGAAAGAGATGAATCCTAAATTTAACAGACATCAAAGAATTTGAGTAACGAACGGAACTTGGAAGCAAATAGATACTATGCAAACACGTCCTACTGTTGCCTTATGATACAACTTCTAAATTCGGTACGTACGGTAAGCACGGCTGCACGGTACTACTTTGTCAACCAGATAAACAGCTTCCAAGCGGTGTTGATAACCGATGGAAAGCATTCCATGGCGATGTTCAACTACGGATGGATCAGCTGGACAACGGGAACAGCAAGTGGAGGGGAAGTAGCAACCGGTCTAGGAGGAACAGCAGCACAGGTGTGTATGCTTTTGCAGATTGTCTTGTTCGCATCTTCAATACAGCGAACGTATAATAGGTCGCAACTTTACGATTTCTTGAATTTAATCAACCTTTCGTCACTTAGCCCGACTTTTAACTCACTTGACCTGACCTTATTTCCTGGTTTGTTTATCTGACCTGATCCGATTTTAGCCATGTGCTCTACCGGACCTGATCCAACTTGACCTCTCTTCACTCTTTCTGACCTAACCTGCCTTTTCTACCGTCCTAATCTGACCTGATTTGACTTCTCTTCACCAGGCCTAACCTAAACTGACCTGATCTCTCGTGACCCGACCTTAATAGCTTAAAATTCCTCTGATAACCCACATTTAGACTCTTCTTCCTTCTATGACCTAACCCGACTTGATCTCTTTGCACCAACTTCACCTAAGCCGCACCTTCATCTATGTTAAAATTCAACAGGTGGGATTCAACGCAGGAGACGACGTGACTTTCTTTGCGGTACCCGGATCGAGGACCGCAAACATCGTCGACATTGACAAACACTCGAATGTGGGACTTAAGGGAAGGTGGCTCTTCCGGGTCGACAGTGCCACGATTGAAGTCAGCAGCAACTGCGGCTCTTCAGGTATTATTATTATTATTATTATTATTATTATTATTATTTTTTTTTTACCCGAGGTATGTAGGATCCCTCAGGTGTGAGATATTATTATTATTATTATTATTATTTTTTTTTTTGCCCCAAGGTGCATATGATCCCTCGGGGACTTCTATTATTATTATTATTATTATTATTATTTTATTTTTTTATTTTTTATTTATTTATTTTTTTTGCCCCAAGGTACATAATTATGATCCCTTGGGGACTTAAATATTAATTAAAATAAGTAAATCATCTGGAACGGCAACTATTATTATTATTATTATTATTATTATTATTATTATTATTATTATTATTATTATTATTATTATTATTATTTATGATTATTATTATTAATTATTATTACAGTTATTGTCAATTGCGTCATCATCATCATCATCATCATCATCATCATCATCATCATCATCATCATCATCATCATCATCATCATCATCATCATCATTATCGTCATCGTCATCATTATTACTTTTACTACTACTGCTACTACTACTAATGCTACAATGCTACTACTACTCCTACTACTACTACTACTAGTACTACTACTACTACTACTACTACTACTACTACTACTACTACTACTACTACTACTACTACTACTGCTGCTGCTGCTGCTGCTGCTACTACTATATTAAATAGCAACGACGACAACAACTATAATATACGCACTCGTAAGTTTAAAACTCTTTTTAAAAAATTTATTATTTGAAAATTTCTCTTTATAACTCTTGTTGAAACATTTTTTCTAAAATTTTGAATTATCTGGTTTTAATTATCGTTTCTGTTGTGCATTTGTGTTTAATTTTCAGGATCAAAGTGTGGGCCTCATCAAGAACTTGACCAACAAACAAACACATGTTCTGGTAATCAGTCTCTGCTTTGGACATGTAAACTGAGCTCTAGGCTTTAATATAAACAGGATGTCGACCGAGGATAATTCCTAATTAGTAACTAATTACTAATCTTATTAAGTTGCTGACAGATGACAACAAGGAATAATTATTACAAGCATTGTTACCTCTAAAATATCTAAAGCGCTAGGCAAACTTTATGTCACTGAGTACATGCGGGATGTTTTGCATTGGCTTCCTATCCCGCAGCGTATTGCCTATCTGGTCTCTGCCCTATTGTGGCGCTGCCTTGTGGGAGAGGCCCAAGTGTATTTGCAAGAGTATTGCCGCTCCACCCTGAACTTCCAGCGCTGTGGTTCCCTGCGCTCTTCTAAGCAGGCTGAGCTTATGTTTACTCGCGCCGCTGAGCTTATGTTAACGCAGCGCCGCGATTTTTCCATCGCTGGCCCTGCAATCTGGAATGGGCTCACCGTAGCGCTTCGCTTGGTCCCAAGCACCCATTCCGCCACATATTACTCAAAACTCAAGACTGTACTCTTCAGCCGGGGTTGGGTCGGGAGTGCTTCTGAGTAGTTAACCTTGAAGGGGCGCTATACAAATTCTCCGTATGAATGAATGAAGTGCTCGGGCCGCACGGCATCAGATTCTTCAAGAGCGCTGCGTCAAATCAGATGGGTTTCCACCATACCAATTGAGGAAGAAACTCATGTTGTAGGGATACATAGAGAGAGAAGAGGACGTTTTCAACTTTTAGGGCAGATTAAACATTGCAAGTGAACCTGAATTTCTTCAGTCTTTGCCGACTCCAAAGACCTCTGTGTACTCAACCACGTCTTCTGAATTTCTCAATATGACAATTCCGTGGCTCTGGGTTGGCGTGCCTTTTCTGTTGCTGGCCCTGGACTCTGTAACTCTCTTTAGGCGAAGGTTCGCTCTCCAAAGTCTGTTCTAGCCTTCAGATCTCGACTAAAAACTTCTCTTTCTGGACTCATTTCCTCCGTAAGCTGTTGCGCATCTTCTCGGACTCCCTTCTTCGCTCTCGACCGAAATCATCCTTGAATCGGACTTGCACACCGATTTTGATTATTAGAGACCATCGGTTGATGCCTTGAGCAATAGGTAGTGGTGCTATATAAGTTCTTTGATTAGGATAGATGAGCATATAATGGAGGGTTTAAGATATTGCTATATCAATTGTAGACGTGGCTCCAGCCTTTGGATGTCCGACGCTAGACGGCCCTGTTGTCATCAAACGTCGTTGGGTTGAGTTCTATTGTGTCATTCCAACTAACGAAACCAGCGACCAGGCAGCCTTCAATGTCACCTTCCTATTCAACGGAGAACCAGCGCTAATAGTTCCCTCAGTCGTTGTTCGACCGCCGAAACTTAGAGCAACGCTACACGAAAAACACCTCACTCATAAACTAATTGGAAAATGGGTAAACCCAGAATAAATTATTCTTTTTGATAATTTTTTAGCAGAAACAGTTTAGACAATTGCTGAAGATTCTATCTCCAGAGTGGCTTTAAACGAATTTACGAGTAGAATACAATATTAGAAGTTGTGTTACGTGCATAAGGAAAACTTTACATTGTGCTGGTACTGTCCGGTCACCACTCCTTCTAAAATTGCTGGTTATCGTCACAGTTACCTTTTGGTCCTGTGCTGAAAGATTTTTTGGACATAAAATTGTCAGATCGAGAAAGTTAGAGAACATGTTGAGTACAGAGAGGTCTTCAGAGTAATTATGGTTGACTTAATCATTTTTAATCTGCTGTAAAAGTTGAAGACGTCCTCTTCCTTCTGTCTTTACTTTCCCTACACCGGGATTTTCTTCTTCAGTTGGTGTGCCTTGACAACCCACCTGACTTGACTGAGCGCTCTTGAAGAAACGGATATTAAGTGTTCTTTTGGCTTGGAGGATGTTCAAGCAACGGTCTCTGGGGGACAACGTTACTGCACTTGGTTAAATGTAGATATTTGCATCAATATATGTTGTACCATTATACGTTGTTGTGGTTGAACGATGAATCCGACTGTCTGTATAGTCCCCTCTGCCTCTCTATCTGCGTGCCTCTCTGTCTCTGTCTCTGTCTGTCTCTGTCTCTGTCTCTGTCTCTCTGTCTCTCTGTCTGTCTCTCTCTGTCTGTCTCTGTCTCTGTCTGTCTGTCTCTCTCTCTGTACTCTGCCTGTCTCTGTTGGCTGTCTGTCTGTCTCTCTGGTCTTCTGGAAACCGGATTTGAACCCGCACTAGGCGTACGTCCTCTGACACGAGACGCAGCACTCGTGAATAAGCTGGTGCCCTGCGCATAACTTTAAGGTAGCGATTGGTAGTTCGCGTACTGATCAGTCAATCCAGAGGTTTGGGGGTTGAAATCCCAAACACAACAGATTTTTTCTCGATATCTGACCCTTCTGCTTCGCCTAGCAAAGTTGTAGGCCTATATAAGGATTACGCTGTTCAAACACTGTCGGTGAGAAGACGAGACGGCGATGCCACCATCATATGCCGAGGCTAAGAAAAAATGAAGTCGCTTATACTTCACACTCATGGCTGTTCCAGGAACAGCTCTTATTCGTCTTCGTAGATGAGAAACTAAGTAAAGCATACTTGAGAGATTGTGCTTTCCTGCTGACGATGGTCCTATAATAATATCGCTTCATTGCCTGTCTAGATAAGCTGTCGTGTCTTTTCGTTCTGGACAAATTCAGAGACTAAACGCTACAGCAGCACTTTGAGCAGTTCTAACAGTTACTGGGCCGGCATTGAGGTAGGTCATAATTATCAGAGTTAGCCTATGACATATAAATAATCGTAATTGCAATTACAATTACAATGGTATTTTATATTTTCCTATGTTATTAGGCCTATATATTTTTATGTTATTTTGTTTCTTACGTTCTGTTGTTGCATGTTTTCAGTCATGTCATTTCATTTTTTTGTTTTTTTAATATTAAGCCGGGTCATATTTGTTATGTAGTGTTTTATATTTATGTTGAATCAGTTTAGGCTCTACTATGTTATATTGTGTTCTTTTATATTTTGATGCTACGTTAAGTTATTTATATTTTGTTATGCTATGCTATTTCATATTTCGTAATCTTCAAACTTCTAAAGCGCCATTCGAAGTCCAAGCGCAGGGCACCAGCCTATTCATGACCGCTACGTCATATCAGATGGAGTTTCCAGAGAGTAGTCCAAAAGAGTCCCG
This sequence comes from Allolobophora icterica, assembly GCA_963556255.1. Taxonomy (NCBI): domain Eukaryota; kingdom Metazoa; phylum Annelida; class Clitellata; order Crassiclitellata; family Lumbricidae; genus Allolobophora; species Allolobophora icterica. Next base: position 94,861,105 of record OY744604.1, read on the forward strand.
AGTTCCGTTTTCAGAAGGCCAGTTCAAGAGAGGCAGAGCAGCTGTCAAGGCCGGTGTCGTTTATTGCGAGAATTATTTGAAGGCCGAGGATCAGGTTAGTCAGTATAGGAGTACTTGAAAAGGTGAGACTTCAGTTTCGAGTGAAAAGCCCGGGGGGGGGGTGATTGAGACAGGAATACGAGGAGAAGGAGGATGGACGGGTTGAAGTGATGATGAGGCGTGCTGCTGTGTTGGAAAATATTCGGTTGCAGAACTTGAGATAAGTAGTGACTGGGGGGAGAAGGATGAAGGTTGTAATGGTGGTGCAGAAACTGAGAAACTTCGGAATTCAGGGAAGATCATTCCAGAGGCGTGGTGCTGTGTTGGATATGTTTAACATCGGCTACTTGTCTCACCTTACAGAAGTTAATGTATTCTTCATCCATGAAATTCACTACCATCAGATTTGTGAAGTCACTCTCTTTAGCTATACTCGCTTTGCAACCTTTAAATTTTCTAGTTGTACCCGCGCTTTTCTAGCTTAGTTCAGGAACTAGTGTCATATGGTATCGGGTTGATGTTACGTTAGTTAATTAATTGATTGCTTGTCACTAATTTTTCACAGGAAACTGCGCCACTACAGCTGTAAACTCGCTATTTTGATTTAACTAAAATTATTTTCCAGTTGTGTCACAGTCCGATCTATTGTCGGTGTTTTTGTCGTTGTGTAAATGCTTAGGTATCAGCTCACATGATATCCGTGCACGAAGGAGACCCGAATCCAGCCATACTGACCCTCAAATCCACCATACCAATCACCTGCGAAAAAGAAAACACCGACCCTTGCCACCTCACTCTGCAACTGAGCTCATCCAGTGATATCCTCATCGGGGGGAGGAACAACCGGGTATGTAGTTTCACTCTGAGGGAAAAGGACTGGAAACAAGAAGAAAGGAAAGCCTACCGGGCGGAAGAGAGGATAGAGATCTACGCCAAGATGGACTACACAGTCTCTTCTCCAAGATACAACAGTCTGACGATTGACATTAACGAGCTTGATGACAAAGAAACAGCGGACGGAGAAAAGTACAGAAATATGTGGAGCAAACACAGCTTAACAGAAGTCATGGTTAGCGACATTCTTATCTGCTACTTGAACTCTGCTATACACTTGAACCTAGTTACACATTAATCCAACATTACTTGATTCTTATCCATCATTATATATATCGTGCTGTACATACATACATACATACATACATACATGTACGACTGTACGTGCATACATACATACATACATACATGCATGCATGCATGCATGCATGCATACATACATACATACATACATACATACATACATACATACATACATACATACATACATACATACATACATACATACATACATACATACATACATACATACATACATACATACATACATACATACATACATACATACATACATACATACATACATACATACATACATACATACATACATACATACATACATACATACATACATACATACATACAAACAAACAAACGAACAAGATTCATACATACGAACAGACATATGTAGGGGTGCATAGGACAGACACAGGCATGGGAGAGATAGAGACAGAGAGTCAGAGTGAATGGGAGTCAGACAGACAGACAGTCGGAGAGACGGACAGTCAGACAGAGATAGACAGGTAGACAGACAGTCTGTCTTGATCGGAAGACAGACAGGCATAGAGGAATGACAGAGGTAGAGAGCTGTGCTATGCGTAGGCCTAGCAGGAATGCACTAGTGTCTAGACTAGACAGGGGAATGGCACCAGTGGTCAAGCCACGTAGGGTGCTGGTATTCGTGCTTGTGTAAAATATGTAGACCAAGCGACGCCGACCGGAAGGGGATTTAAGAGCAGTGTTAAGCTTGTAAAGTTGCTCAGTCTGGGATCGTGCCCTGTCGGTCGGAGTCGCTGGTCGGATGTCGTGCTGCCGAATAAACCTCTCGTGAACACCCGAGTCGTCTTCTTCAACTTCTTCCGTTGGTCGGTAACCCCGAATCTCGGGCGACCAACGCAGACACTACAACTTGGCGGAGAACCGAATCGACCGTACCTCTTGCACAACGACGTCTGCAGCAGCATCCGACACGTCTTTCAACATCGTCTTCAGAACAGCACTTTCCATCACGACAACCGATGAGCCAACCAGAGAACAGAACAATCGGTCGCTACTACCTTCGAACCGGTAAGGAAATTCCGTCTACACCCAATGCACATTCTTCTCTGTCAGACGCGACTTTAACATCACCATTACCGATCCTATTCAGGCCTACATCACCTCTTCTGCCTTTCTCACCGCTGCCATACATACCTCCTGACAACGCTGCCAACACTTCCTCCAATCCACCATCATCACCGCCAGACATCACCGTTGATTACGATTCAGATACAGAAATGGCTAGCACGAGCTTGGTTCCGTCGCCATTCACCGGCCGCCATCATGAGGACGTGTTGGAGTTCTTAAAGAACTTTGAACTCTGGGCCACGCTCCGTAAGATGGACGAGGAAGGCAAGCTCGCCGCGTTACCACTGCTGCTAAAAGACGGTGCCGCCATGTGGTATAATACTCAGCCACATGGCACTCGTCAAAGTTTTCTCGACCTCAGACAGGCCCTCAGGGACCGCTACGGCCCAACCGTGTCTGACGCCTGGAAGAGAGCGGCCGAGTTGTGGCAGATGAAGCAACTGCCACAGCAATCTACTGACGACTTCTTGACGACGGTGCAGCAGGCAGCTCAGAAATTAGACGTAAGTGCCGAGCAAACTTTCCTAGTAGCTATAAACGGCCTCCGTTCAAATATACGACAACACGTAATTCAACACGACCCCACCACCATCGATGACATCCGGAAATGGGGCCGTCTGACCGAAGCGTCACAAGAAGACGCCCAGGACGCGGAGATACACCTGCGAGAGACGGTCAGAGAGCTGGCCGCGGTCAAAGAGGAGCTGAAGCAGCTGCAGCTCACTAGCTTAGCTGCCATCAACTCAACCCGACAGCGCTCCCGTTCGCCAACACCGCACCGAGTGTCATTTGCCTACCCTCCAGTTCAGCAACCGCGACGCGACTACGCTCTGCCTCCATCACACCAGTATCAACCACAGCGACAACAATTCGACGATCCCGCCGTATCTTCATCGCGACAACATCAACCACCACGTCAACCCTTCCACGACTACGCTTCACCTCCTGTCACACAACAACAACCAGAACAGAGACGACAACAGGCCACCTGGCGACCGATGCAGAACTACTCTGCGCCTACTTGCGGAAACTGTGGGGGTAAGCATGGCCCTCAGGGGTCTTGTAGAGCAAAAGGTTTGACATGTTTCTATTGTGGGAAGAGGGGTCATATCCAGAGCGTTTGCAGGGCAGCAAGGGGCCAATTTTATTCCCACTAGGGACGCGCACCCGCCCGCAGGTCTCAGGCGGACGGGATATACAGCCAGACTAACCAAGTCAATATGACGCGTAATACAATTTCAGTTCAAATTAAAAATCAGAATTTTCAAGCACTTTTGGATTCGGGGGCTAGCCGCTCAGTAATTTCTGCTCAGGTTGTTAAAAGGCTAAAGATTCCTCAGCAAAATTTAAAACCTGACGAAGCAATGAATGTCTATGTTGCTGATGGACGTTCAGTCGCCGTGCTAGGGATAGCAGAAGTGTGCATTAAAATCAATGGCTTATCTATGCCATGCGAATTTTTGATTTTACCGCATATTGGCTACAGTTTGATTCTAGGTTTGGATTTTCTTGAAGCCAACAAGGCTCAAGTTGATTTTGCAAATCGCATGGTTACTTTCTTTAACAACTTGACTGCAGCTAACCTTTCTACATCCCATGAAAGCCGATTAACTAATTCTGTGTGTACACTTCGGGCCACAATCTTACCTCCCTTTTCTGAGACAATTGTACCAATCTTACTACCACCAAGACATTCCAGTGACCTTTCAATATGTGAACCGTTTCCAATTACTCGAGGCCAGAAATTCATTTGTGCTCGCAGCGCCATTGATTCAAGCCAGACCACAGCTGCGTGTAAGATCCTAAATCCCACTAATCAGGTGATCTGGTTGCCACGCCATAAAGCATTGGCCGCTTTAGAGCCAATATACCCATATACTCTGGCAGTGTTAACAGATTCTGGACCACAAAACACCGCAAACATGCACTCAACAACGACACCAACAACGGCAACACAGAACCACTCACTCGATAAAGATCTGAGAAATTCATGTAGCGCTACACCGCAACCTACCTCATTAGACGAGCTCGGCTTGTGCTACAAGTCAGACAATCTGTCTGCAGACGAAAATATTCGGCTCCAAGAGCTTCTGCAGACTAATATAAACATTTTCTCTAAATCGCTCTCTGATTTACAGGGAACAAATTACATTCAGCATTCCATTCACACAGACAGTCCGACGCCCATCCGCCAACGATCTTACAGACATTCCCCGGCAGCTAAGAAGGAGATTGATTCTCAAGTTGACCAGATGCTTGCCGCTGATATAATTGAACCCAGTAGTTCAATGTGGGCCTCACCTGTGGTTTTAGTCAGAAAGCGTAATGGACAAGTCCGCTTCTGTGTAGACTACCGCAAGCTTAATTCTGTTACTAAACCAATTAGCTTTCCATTGCCTCAGCTGACCGATATCTTTGATGCTATGTCTGATGCGAAGCCTAATTACTTCAGCCTGTTAGATCTCCGAAGCGGCTACCATCAAATCTCTATGGACCCATTAACTAAAGAGAAATCTACATTTGTGATTCATTCTGGTCAATATCAGTATCTAAAAATGCCATTCGGGCTAATGAATAGTCCAAGTACATTTCAGTGTCTAATGGCTCGAGTATTCCAGAACATGCACTTCAAATCGGTTCTCTGTTATTTGGACGACATCCTAATTTACAGCCAGAACTTTGATGACCATCTAAAACATCTGCAGGAAGTCTTCCAAAGGTTGAAAGACGCTAATCTTAAACTCCATCCCGATAAATGTCGTTTTGGGCTTTCCAAAATTCTATACTTAGGACATGTGTTATCACCAAAAGGTATGGAAGTAGACAAGTCAAAAATCGATGTTATTCAGACTTACCCACGTCCCACATGTCATAAGGAAATTAGAGCATTCCTTGGACTGGCAGGATACTATCGAAAATTCATACAGGGCTTCTCCATCATTGCCAACCCATTAAACCGCTTGCTAAGGAAAGACATGGAATTTATCTGGGATGATGAATGCGAAACAGCGTTTACTAAACTGAAGCAGGCATTAAGTTCTACTCCTGTACCTGTCTATCCAGATATGCGGAAACCCTTCGTAATTAATTGCGATGCAAGTTCTGTAGGCATAGGGTATGTACTGGCTCAAGAAAATGAGTCAGGCAAGGAGCATCCAATTAGTTATGGCGGTCGTTCATTAACTTCATGTGAGCGCTCTTACTCAATTACAGAGTTAGAGTGTTTGTCATTAGTTCAGGCTGTTAGAGAATTTAACGGTTACCTAGCCAACTCATTCTTTACCGTGTACACTGACCATCTTAGCCTTAAATTCCTGCAAACTTTGAAAACATCAACAACAGGCAGACTACTAAGATGGTCGATTGCATTGCAAGGCTATAATTATAAGATTGAGTACAAAAGCGGTAAAACCAACGCTAATGCTGACTCTCTCTCCAGACGTCCGTACCCACCAAGCACAGACACGATTAACTCAGATGAAGAGCATATCTTGGCTAATATAACTGACAGCCCACAGCCGGCCGACATAAATGTCATAATGGAAGACGAATTAGTATCGCCACCAGAAGACGAAACCACTCTACTGGAGATAGCTAATCAGCAACGACAATGCCCAGACATCGCTCCAATGATTCGTTATCTAGAGCAAGGTGACTTACCTGACAACGACAGAGAGGCTCGTCGCATAGTGATCGAATCCACAGAGTATGCGATAGATAGCGGATTGTTATATCACTATTTTCAACCGCGGTCTAAAGGATCATCACGGAGCTACATAAATCAACTAGTAGTCCCGAAATCCCTACGGCAACGCATACTCAATGGTTTTCACGAAGAATCCACCCACCCAGGATTCCATCGCTGTTACCTATCGATTCGACGCAAATACTTCTGGAAGAATATGTACGCCGATGTTCAACGACATATTGCTTCTTGCCAAAACTGCCAACAATGCAAATACCCTGTAAACCTTAGTAAAGCACCATTAAGGCCTTTGGAACCTAAACAGATATTTGGTCGTTGGGCAGTTGATATTCTACAAATCCCACGCAGCAAAGAAGGTTTTAATTACATTCTTCTATGTGTTGAGAGTTTAACTCGTTTTCCCGAGGCCATACCTTTGAAAGACCAAAGTGCACAAACCATCGCTCAAGCCTTGTTTCGCGAAATATTTACCCGTTATGGCCCTCCGAAAACTTTGCTAAGTGACAGAGGTCCAAATTTCATGAGCAGCATTGTCTCCGAATTATCGAAACTCTTAGGTGTCAAACGAATTCACACCGCTAGCTATAATCCGAAGTGTAACGGCGCTTGCGAGCGTTACAACCGATCGATTTGGCAAGCATTAAGGCTTAATTGCAAACACCAAGAAGATTGGGCAGACTTCATCCCTGCAATCATGTTTAGTTTCAGAGCAATGACCAGTGCAAATCTAGGCTATAGTCCATTCTTCCTCATGTTCGGAAAAGAAATTACTTTCCCGGTCGACCTCCAGATGGCGCTACCTGACGAAAGCCATACGACTAGCGAGTATGTTAAACGACTTACCCGAACGCTAGAGTCAGCGAGGAAAACAGCACTCGAAAGCACGCTTGAGTTGCAATCACGCAACAAGCAAAACTATGATGTTGGCACTAAAACACCCAGTTACGCCCCAGGAGACCTGGTATGGGTTTTCAACCCAGTAGTCCCGCGCGGACAGAAGCCCAAGCTTTACAGGAAATTTACAGGTCCTTATTACATTACATCAAAGGTAGCTGAGCACACTTACATGCTTCGACACGCCCACACTAACAAGGAATTAAAACATCCTGTGAACGCAGATAGGCTAAAACCCTATATTGACCGCCGTGATTACGTGGAGCCAGAAACGGACTCTTCCTCTGCTCCGTCAGCCGACAATGATCCACACACTCCTAGTGGGTCGACCAGCGCTGCCAATCAATGGCACGAAGCAGATCGCTTGACTGGGATGAAATTTATTAATAAAAAGCGCTTCTACAGGGTCATCTGGAAAGATCCCTCTCAGCCGCCATCTTGGATACCTGAAACGGATGTCACAGACTGTCTCAAGCGAGAATTTCATCGAACAATGACGGGTAAACCACGAAAACGTGACACACCACACAGGTTTAAAAAACACCCACAATCACCCGTGGATGGAGCCGATAATTGATCAGCCAGTCTGGTAGCCCACTGAAAGCCACAGAGAGTTAATTTAATTACATTACGAGTAATTGGCCTCCCAGAGAAACTACAGCATACTATAATGCTTTATAGGGAGTATTATTCACCTCTTGTGATAGTCCATTACCAGCCCACTATAGGTCTACGACTGTGGAATATGCTAGGGAGTCACAAGAGTGAACAGAAAAGAGCGCTTATATTTGTTGTATACGCAAGACTGTCCGGACATGAAAACTTACCTCGCGGGGTAAAACACAGCGCCTCTTCACACGACATTGAAGTCGTCATTAACCGCGCCTATTACGGCATTTTCTTTCATCAGTTAGGCTCTCTGCAGTGGGTACCGACCAAAGGATCATACCACCCAATACATTACATTACGCAATTTACGCTGATCACCTTCGACAGACAGCGACAGCACATTAACGCTTAACTTTATAAATTTATTTATTTATATTTAACTTTAAGAATTATTCTCTAGTAGTTATATAGATGATGGCCACTTTAGTTTCAAACATATCGACACGTATTCTCAAAGACAGTCTAACAGTACATTACATTGCATCCTCAAGCAACGCATTACATTATGCCTACACATGACCGTCACTTAGCCACAGACATTTGATTGGCGCTCAAAAGCATTATGCCATTACTCTTAACATATGTGGTCCAGAGTTTCTTCTTCTTCTTCCTCTTCCTTCTGATGTCCCAGATGCACTTGCTCGCTCCCCACCGCAGCTACAGATGTTTCACCACTAATTTATCCAAAGCTATTACCTACCTTCGAGGCTAAAAGGCAATAACATACACACTCACTCGCAGGCACACGCACACACCCACGCACACACACACACACGAACATAATGAACTGTTCCTAAAAGCAAACCGTTTGATTCTGTTTTACTACATGTGTTGATTCAGTTACCATCATAACTATTATTATAAGTTTTATGCGATATATTAATTTGTTGCTTCTGTAAAATACAGTGATTTATCATGATGACTGCTTAACTCGTCATGATGTTGAGGTGTTTGCATAAAATTGCTCGATTTGTGTTGTTATGAATTTTGTATGAGACTTTGAAGCTAAGCCTACATAGGCATTAGTTTGTTTGAAACAGTGAGTTAAAGTAGGACTAAATGGTTGAGTATATAATTATGTTTGCTTATTTTATGTTGTGCTTAATTTTTGCTTATGTTTTTATTGGTTGACATTTCGCATAGGTAGCTTTAGTCCGCAAAGGTTCACCAGTCACTCTGGTACAGAGTAAAGCAGGGAGGCGACCTGACCGACGACTCTGATGAGCGTAGACTCGGATCCGACCTGGGCTGGTGAACCAAAGTCCTCCGTGCCCACCTTCTCGTGGTGCGGACCGTTAGTACCCTTCCTAGGAAGTACTCTTCCTAGGAGGGGGAACGAACGGGCACGGCAGGCAAAACCAGGGGAAGGCAATGGCAAACCACCCCTGTTAATCATGCCAAGAAAATCGTCATGCCACACACCAAACCACGCCGATGGTCGCGGATGGAGGGACTCCCAGGCCGGAGCGCTGAGGTGGGACTCCCAGGCCAAAGCGCGACTCAAGGGCTACTGGGAGAAGTAGCAAGACGGCAACGGAGACTGTGTGGCATGACGATCGCTAGGGCTCCTAGAGCCGACGGCACAAAGAGAAAGAGAGCGAAACGCATATTAGCCCTTTTGATGTAGACCTTTCAAGGACACAGCCCCATTGATGAAATCTCCAGACTTAGTAGTCTATTCCATCCTGATATATTTGGATCACAGTTGGTTGTATCCCTACAAGATAAATATAGCATACAATAAGCATTTTAATGCTAGATCGTGAGGCCTATAAGTTATATTCATCCTACACTGCCTATTTACTCCGGCCTACTTTCATGGTGCATCGGTTAATTTATCTGTTCCACCTCTTAAATGCCGACCACAGTTCTCTAGGCCTACATTCTACGGTGCATTAGTTAGAGAATTTATATACACGCTATTCCTTAGAGACCACCGCGCTCCAAAGCGTCCACTTCGTTAATTATCTCGGGATTCTAAGTGCCTTTCAGACTCTCTGATCACCGCACATCTGGAACAGGCATTTACATGTACAAACTTCTTGGCTTAAAGCTTGCAATTCTGCTGGCGTCTACTTAGACAGCAAATGCCATGCACAAGTCATTCTCATTTACATATGTACCTGGCCAAACATAATTAGCCAGCAGGACCGACTCGCTTCATGCCACTCCTATAGCGCCCATTCGTGCGAATATTATATTTAAACAAACATATAAGATGTACAAATGTCTATAGTTGTGTGACTTTCCTATTGAAACTGTTACTAGCAATTCAATGTTTACTAAAGCAAGCAAATCTAACCGATTAATTATTTGACGTTTCCTCAGTTCAAAGACAGTGATGATAATTTCTGTATATCTACAAGCAACCACAAACATTTCTTGTATAACATTTGCATAAAATATTGTATTCATTAGCATTTTGTTTATTGTGCATGCCATTTAAAAAAAATAACCAACTGGACATTTCGGTGGTGTTAAACAAGATGCAGCGAAGCTAAACGATACGCTACTAATTGATTACTCGTTAACGTCTATTGTATATTGTGCATTGTATGGCTACGTTTTTACACTGTTTACTCTCGGGATTCCAGCTCCGCCCACCTCCCAAGTGGTTAGGAGAGGAGTGACCATCTGAAGGCCAGGGGTTCATTTCCTGCCTATTATGGCTATCCCGACCCAGAGAGCGAACCTGCGCTTGCATGTTATCGTACTTACTTACTAACGCGATCTCCCTGGTGCCGCTAGTTATAGTGCGATTGGACATTTCCTGCAATCTTTTGCTTCTCCGAAGCAACACTTCACTCGGCCCATGAGGTGCGACCGACTCCAGAACCTCTTCTGGTCTCATTATACTCGACGAAGGTGCTAAGTGGCTAGGCGGTCGTGTATTACGACTGGTGTATGGGGAATTATTCCCCGGGTTCAATTCTCGCTCTCCAGGGTTTCTAGTGAGCCCGGTAGCATTCATTTGGCGATTTAGTTGACCTACGGAACTTACCAACTTACTCTGCTGTCCTTCCAGAGAATCTAACTTACCCCTCAACGACCGTAAGGTAACAGCTATGTCTGCTAGATTGTCGGGTTCTATTCCTCTGTTCTCGGGAGTAACCATTCTTTGTCCTGGCTCTAAGCTAGACCCTAGTTCTACGTCAGATTCCCCTCTCTCACTCATGACGTCAGGATGAGAACTAATTGACGAACTAGACATGAATGAAATTTAGATTATTATTTAATCTAGTACTAATAAACTTCGCTACTGATGTCTACCTTATTCTAGAGTTAAACGGTCTTTCTTCAATTAGTCTCTCCGATGACCTACGTGCAATCAATTATTCCTTTAATTAATTTGATAATTTGAAGATATGAATTTACTGGTTCCAAAACTCGACGTTGAAGGAATTTGTACTTTCAGTAAGGTTCCAATCCTACAGAATCGGAAATTTCCCCTCACTAGTTAGATTACTACCCGAAGAGCAGTTCACGGCTCTCCTCCTACTAGGCCTAAGTGCAGCGCCTAGCAATTAGCGCCTGGATGCGGTCGGCCCAGTCTTTATTATGATGAAGCGTGGCGCTACCTTACTGGCTTGACGGCAGCTGTCAGTAACAGATTTATGGAGCGGAAGATCACCAACAGTACCGTACTTCAATGAACTCCGCCGAGAAAGGGGGGGGGGAATTCAGACTAGAGCATGTGACGTATACTACGAGCCGTTCTCGCGTGGTCGTCGACAGAAACAGGTACAGACGTCGGTTAGGTGATCGTTGTAAGCAACCGTGGTTCGACAGACAAGGTTTACTGGCGGCGTCAGAAGATGTAGTGGCCTGTTTCGCCGTGCGGAACCGGATAAGGTTTCACTTCCGGTTGGCGACAGCAGGCTTCAGTTTAGTAGACGTCTCGGATCAGTAACGCAGTCATCAGACAGACAGCGTTTCAGTGGACGTCAGTAGACAGGCAAAACGACAGGAGATTTCTGGCGCGCAGATTCGGACAGGACTTGGCTCCCACGACAGCACGGATGTGCGGTCGTCAGATTCGTCAGATTGACAGATCGGCAGCGTCGCACAGATTCGGACAGGACTTGGCTTCCACGACAGCACGGATGTGCGGTCGTCAGATTGACAGATCAGCAGCGGCTCGCAGATTCGGACAGGACTTGGCTTCCACGACAGCACGGATGTGCGGTCGTCAGATTGACAGCTCGGCAGCGTAGTTCGACAGCAGACAGCTCTCACGACAGCACGGATGTGCGGTCGTCAGATTCGTCAGATTGACAGATCGGCAGCGTCGCACAGATTCGGACAGGACTTGGCTTCCATGACAGCACGGATGTGCGGTCGTCAGATTGACAGCTCGGCAGCGTAGTTCGACAGCAGACAGCTCTCACGACAGCACGGATGTGCGGTCGTCAGATTCGTCAGATTGACAGATCGGCAGCGTCGCACAGATTCGGACAGGACGCAGCGGCTCGCAGATTCGGACAGGACTTGGCTTCCACGACAGCACGGATGTGCGGTCGTCAGATTGACAGCTCGGCAGCGTAGTTCGACAGCAGACAGCTCTTACGACAGCACGGATGTGCGGTCGTCAGATTGACAGATCAGCAGCGCAGATCGACGCAACTTGGTCGATAGACGCTCAGACGGCTGGCGGCGTTGTTATCGATCGACGTCGTTCTCGTCCAGCAACAGCGGTAGATCGGCAGGACAACTTCTCGTCTACATGGTTCAACTCAACGGAAGTTGGAGTTGGGAAGCTTCGAAGGCGGCGTAGATACGATCGACTCGCGTCCTTCCTTTGTCTCCTCGGCAGACGAAGCAGTTGCGCGGTCGCGTCCTTCGGCAGATGTCGTCTCCAGATCCGGTTTCAGGAACGTCTTCAGCTCCTCCCCAACTGAAGAAATCTCCCTCAAGCGGCGGTTTTTGTATACTTCCTCACAGACGCTTATGGCTTAGACGCATACCTCAGCCAATCAGATACAACTAGGTTTTTACTACAGCCCTTTTTATTAGTCAGCAGTTTGGCAGGCTGAATGTTTTAATATTTCCCATTGGCGGCCAGTCCTGCGGCTGGTTTCCGACCACTTGTTTTAAGTTAGTTTCGTATTTGCTCTATTACTACATTAAATCAGCGTTCTTTTAATTTCTTTAATTTTTTTAAAAAATTTTCTAAGATTTTCCGGCCCTTCCTGAAATCCAAACCCTCACACTATCCGCCTTTCTCCCCATCCGGAACTCCGGTCCGGACGTACTATCAAAATTGGACCCCACACTCCAACTGTTCCACATATAAGATAAGTTTTAATAAAGATAGTTTGTCTTTCCATTCACCATCTTTAACTCCGCTGGATTACATTCCTTAAGGCAAATATATTTTCCATATAAGCCATGAATTCCGGCCGGTTCCTAGCTCTTTAATACGATTGCCATGGTACTCCAACTTTTAGCCTTACATCAAAATTACGATCGTCCCTGACAAGTAACTCTATCCAAATTTAAATGTCATTACCTATGCGTCCCCCTATTCTTACTGATGTTTCATCGCCCCTGTTTTTATCAATACATATATATATAATGTCTAGTTAAGTGCTTAACAATGATCCATTTCCACCAATCTCTCTTGATCCTGAAATCCATTAATCTCCTTTCCACACTCAACAGAGCGCCTCGGACTTACTCTTTCCATACGATCCTACGAACATCTTTTAAGCGGTTCACTATATCAATAACAATAAATTGTCATATCTTAAATTTTCTACTAGCGGCTAACCCGTAGCCCTTGTCGCTGGTTATATAAAGAAAGCTAAAATTGATAAAAGTTAAGTTCGTTCCTACTTGAGTCATTTAGTTGCGGTTACAGTTATTAATCAACTACCCTTAAGCACAGTTCTTAATGGCTTATAATCACAATTATATTTTTAAGGATCGAGTCACAATATTATTTGTTACCACAACTTTAGCTCGATTGACCTCCTCAGCGTTGAAACAGAACTCCGTAAAACCAAGTGGCCCGTCGGACTGCGTATGCCGTGCATACGGCGACGTTCAGCAGGCCTAGATCCCCGTCGTCCTCCTCTCGTCTCATCCTTTCACGGAAGGCGTCCTCGGGCATCGGCATCTCTTGAGCCCAGAAATGGCTCAACATTTCCACTACCCGGCCCCATTGATCATACGTCCAATGGGGATTATTCCACGGGCGGAGGGTAGGGACCAGAATCGCCAACGGAGGCTGGTAAGGCGGTACAGCAAGTCTCTCGCGCCGGGCCCAGTTCTGCAACGCAAAGTGTCCACCAATGGACGCGGACATCGCTTGTATTGTGGCCAGTATAATTCCCAGAGTATCCGGGTACTGGTGGACCGTCAACGCCACCCGCCGGACACGACGGACGAAACTCCGCTGCACCGTCACCTGCCCGGCAGAGTACATTTCTCGCAGAACATGGCAAATCATGGCTGCCGTCCTGGTTCGCCAATGATCGTTTGTCCCCAGCGCGTTCATCACTCTGTCTTCCGATGCGTCATCGATATCAGATGCTTCGTCTTCTTCCAGCAAAGGAGTCACTGAGGTCAGAGAAAAATACGACGAAGGCGCTTCTCCGCCCGACCGCATCACCTCTCCATAGTTCGGCGGCTCTTCCGAGATTAACGAACACGAAGGGGTGTGAAGACCTCCTTCCTCCATTCTCCTATCGCTCAAATCATTGAACTGGTACGGACGTTCATCCAGAAGAGGGGTCCCCGTGTCTCTCACGTCACCTTCCTCTGAGTACCCCTCTAATTCCCCCAGCATCTCATGAATGTCCCTCAGTTCCGCGTCGGTGACATCCCTCGGAGTCAGATTAGCCACTTCTTCCGCTGCCGTCACATTTAAGTTATTCAACTCCATTTTAACAACTTAGAATGTTACTCGAAAGCTTTTTGTAGAATTTTTATTCTCCTCTACTATCCACTCGGAAGATAAAAACTCAAGTGAACTAACCAACTGATGTCGGTATCTATTAAAGACTTAGTTCCCAGGCTGCTCAGTGGACGATGAAGGGTTGTACATTTGACATAATTTTTGACTAATCGTTCTTATCCTAGAGTTACAATTCTACCCCTTTAAAGTCGGCGTGTCACTCTCGAACTCCAGGTCACTGCGGAGGGGATAGAAGATTTTCCGTTCGTCCATCTCAGCCGGACGACGTCTGGAGTTTCTAGTTACACCCTTATCAGCAACGACCCTACCTAATAGCCGACCAGATGTCGCTTAGTTCCTCCGAATATTCTTATACGTAGCGTTCACACACTCAGTACATAACAGGTGCTATTTACACATCAGGCTGCTCAATCTTTACTTAATTCTCTTTTAACTTAATTCCACTCCTTCCAGTCGTTTATTTTAAAGCCGCAAGACTAATAAGCATTACTTGTTTCAACTGATTACATCAGTTTATTTAATTGCCATCCATGTATTATAGATTCTAATATGCTATTTCTTCTGGTCATTAAATTATCTACTCCACAAGAATCGTATCAGCTTCTAGCACGCCTTTATTAGTCTATTTATGAGCTTCTTTTATAGGTCTAGGTAATCCATTTAATTCAGTAATTTAATAAGAGCAGGATCCGTTCACCCGTTCATCTTAACACAGAAATTGACCAGTTATTTAAGTCAATCTTCCCTCTCTGGAAAGGCCCAGCTGCCATACTATATATATTTGCTCTTATTTACACCCCGACTCTGCACAGGCGTGACCCATTAATCACCCAGAGCATATCTCTGTGGGGGACGTATTTGTCTCTTGGGTCGCTCCTCTCGTCTTTCATCTCCTTCCGCGTACAAATTCCCCAAACCGCCATCTAAGAAGAATTCAGGCCCTCTCATCTCTTCTTTCGCAGCTTCTACAGCGCCATCCGAATAACATCGTTTCAAAAAATCTATGTAAACCACTTTCGGTTGTGATCTCGCGGTCTTTCGAATGCGATAGAGAATAGGACTCAACTTCTCTATGATCTCAAATGGCCCAACATAAAATGATTTCCATTTATTCTTTTCATCTCTCTTCAATCGTGGATAAAAGTACCAGACTTTGTTTCCCACTTCAAACTGTTTAGCCTTCACTCGCAGATTGTATCTTATCGCACTCGTTTCCGCACTCCTCTTCATGCATTCTCGGGCCAGTGTAAATGACCGTTGCATTTCCTCTTTTTGTTTTAACACATGTTCTACATAAGTTGGTGAATCATCCTTTGTGTTATATGTTCCTAACACCAAATCCATGGGCATTTTCAAGTCCCTGCCCAGGAACAATTTATTGGGACTGAACCCAGTCGCACTATGAACAGTAGAGCGGTAGGCACACATGACGGCGTGGAGATGTATATCCCAACTTTTGTGATCATTTTGAAGAGCTTTACCTAGAAGAGTATTAAGTGTATGGTGCCAACATTCGAGTCTGCCATTAGAGCTCGGTTTATAAGCAGAACAGCGGATATGATCAATCTGCATAAGCTGACATAACTGTTGCAACAGCTCCGCTTCAAAACACGGGCCCTGATCAGTTAGGATCTGTATGGGACAACCGAAGTAATAGACCCAATGTGTTATCAAAGCATGCGCAGTAGTGGCTGCATCTTGACCTTTAGTCGCCACCGCAACGACAAAACGCGAACAATGATCCATCATCGTCAAAATGAAACGACAGCCCCGGGGAGTGGTAGGATGAGGTCCTGTAAAATCTAGTGCCAAGATTTCATTTATCTCCCCCACAGACAAATCTTGGAGTAACCCTTGACGAGGGGCTTTCCTCGCAAATACCTAGCGCATTTACTGCATTTCATTAATTGCAGTCGTACAGCTTCAACCCAACCTGGAAAGTAACACCGTCTTTGAAAATTAGCCAGGGTCTTCCGTAAACCCATATGAGCAGCCCCTACCCCTGAGTGGGACATATCAATCAAGACCTCGCGTCGACAGGGTGGGGGAATAAGCTGGTGCCACTTTATTCGCCCGTCCCGGCTATCGGTCTCGGCTTCGGCCCTCAGCCACTGCCGCGTCAATAGACCATCAAAGAGTACAAGCTGAGGCCACTGGGCCACTAATGACTTTATCACCTTGCTGAGTCCTCGGGTTTCGGCGTGGGAAGGTGGATCATCACTCTCGATCTTCCGACGAATGATCCAGCCCAAATTTTCATCTGTTAGTTGTTCAGCGGCGATTGTCACCCGATCCCAGTCGGTCGGCAACAGTAAATCTTCGCAGCGGGGAAGTGGCGCCCTCTTCACAACATTGACCGCCAACAGTCGTCGAGATAAACTATCTGCATTTCGATGCGAACAGCCAGCCCGATGTAAAATTTCGAAATCAAACTGCTCAATCAGTAACACCCATCTAGACTGTTGCCCAATTGGTTCCTTAGTCTGTCTAATATGCGTCAGTGCGCTGTTATCTGTCCTTAAGAGAAACTTCCTGCCCAACAGGTAGACTTTAAACAGTTTTAAGAAGTACACAATAGCCAACAATTCGCGTCGCATCACATCATAGTTCCGTTCTGCCGGTGAACAGACTCGACTACCATAACAAATAACCTTTTCTTGGCCGTCTTGCACTTGAGAGAGTACGCCCCCGATTGATTCATTAGAAGCATCAGTATCTAATATGTACTTATCATGATCATTTGGCATGGCCAATATCGGTGCAGACGTCAGTTTTTCTTTCAACTGGTTGAACGCTATTTCGCATTCCTTTGACCAGACAAACTTCTCTGTCTTCTTAGTCAGATCGTGTAAGGGTCGCGCTATTTTAGCGAAGTTAACCACGAATTTCCGGTAATAGGAGCAGAGTCCAAGATAAGAGCGCACGTCCTTCACTCTCTTAGGCGTAGGCCATCCTTTAACAGCTTCTATTTTAGAAGGGTCTGTCGCTAACCCGTCCCGATTTATTACGTATCCTAGAAACAAAATTTGACTCTGCATTAAATGACATTTGGATGGTTTCAATTTTAAGTTAGCTGCTTTCAGTCGAGACAGCACAATTTTCAACCTCTCCTTATGAGTGTCCAGGTCAACACTGTAAATCAGAATATCGTCAAGATATATCAAGCAAATCTCATAATTTAATCCATGTAATACAAGGTCCATCATCCGACCAAAGGCATGAGTTGCCCCGCAAAGTCCGAACGGCATGGATTTGTACTGGAAAGTCCCCCTTCTGGTAACGAAACTGGTCTTGTGCCTATCCTCCGGGCAAAGCGAAAGCTGATGGTACCCAGAAACCAGGTCAAAAGAACTGAACCATTGGGCACCTGTTAAACTGTCCAAGCATTCACTAATAATTGGCAAAGGATAAGAATCCTTTCTAGTCTTGCTATTCAGAGCTCGGTAATCAATACAAAACCTTGCGGTACCATCTCGTTTTGAAACCATTACAATATTTGACACCCATTCCGATTGCGACGGCTCTATGATTCCTTGATTTAGCATCTTACTTATTTGTTCATCAATAACAGGAAGTAAAGACATCGGTTGCCTACGGAGAGTCTGTCGTACTGGCGCCTCATTCCCAGTATCAATCCGGTGTCTAATAATTTCTGTATAACCCAGATCCCAATCGTGAAGTGAAAAAGCTTCCTTATTTTCTAACAGTAGCTCTCGTAGTTTCGCTTTCGTTTCAGGTGGTACATCAGGCGCCGTATTAGACCACAGGGGCGTCAACACAGCTTCTGCCCGATCGGTGTCTTCTTTGATCACCGCAGCACATGTAAGCGGCGCCGGCCTTACCCTCCTTTCCTCCAGCAGTACTACTTCGTCCAACTCACAGCTCTCCCCCTTCTGTAATTGGATCTCCTTGTCAGTCGGGTTTATGACTCTGACCGTGAGGTCCATCTCCCGCTCGGCTAATAAAGTGCTAGCCACGATTAGGCCTGTTTCAAGAAATTTCGCCTGCGTGGCCCACTGCACAGGCTTTTGATTTAAATCTGGCAGAACGGCATAGGCCTCTAAATCTGCCTCACACATAGGTGGTATTTTGACGTTTCTCGCGGTAACAATTCGCCTACAACGATTTTTGCCCGAACGCCTATGCACAGGCAACAGCTGACCATCTATCCACATTTCACCCGCTTTGAAATCCCAGCGTGTGTTCATCTGTTCTAAGAACGATAAACCCAAGATGACTTCATCCACTTGATCCGTAATAAGCATAGGAATCACATAATATCGCTCACCGATTTGGCACTTCAACTTAGCCTCTCCCGGATTTTTATACACGTCCCATTAGCAGCATTGAGACGTCGACAGGTGGCCATTAGCACTTCCTTCTTAGCATGTCGGCTAGGACAAAGACATACTTGCGAACCAGTGTCAGCCAGAGTCAAAAGCAGGGCACCATGAACGCGTATCTGTATATACGCATTACTGCTCCCTTGTATGTGATACGACTGATTGGGCGCCACAGGCCGATCAGCCTGACGATAAGGGCACGAAATTCTCACGTGGTTTGGGGATTGGCACACAAAACACCTCCTTCCTCTATCCGGGTAGTTCCGGTTCTGCTCCTGATTCTGATTCATCGCCGCCCATTGATCTTGACTTCCACGATGGAATCGATTATAGTGCGGTGGATTGTTCGGCCGATAGTAAGTCATTCCCGGTACTCGTCTCTCATTCCAAGAATTCTCTTCTTTCACTGTACTGGCCTCCTGGTCCCTTACAGCACGCGCCCTCCTCGCAGGTGGTGGTTCCTGGTCCTTCCGATCTCTTTCGGATTCCATTACATTCTGCCACCGTAATGAGTAAGTCAGCGCTTCCTGTAAAGTCTTACAAGCTTGTAAACGTAGCTGTGCAGATAGACGTTTGTCCAGTAAGGCCGATTCGTAACTTTGAACTGCAAGAATCTCGCTATATTTTTTATCAAGACCTTGAAAAGAACAAGAAATAAGAAGCCTTATCTCCTGAGCCAATTGTTCTAAACTCTGGTTTTGAGTTTGTCGTTTATTCCTTAAGCTCGATTGGAAGAAATCCCGTTGCAGCTCAGTACTAAAACGTTGCTTTAGCCTCTCCACAAGTTTCTCAGCCGTATCCAACTCTTTAGCGTCAGCTTCGTCAAGAATCATAGAAGCACTTCCGGTCAACGAGCAAGAAAGGAAATTAAAACGTTCTGTCTCGTTCCAAGAATTCTGTAAACAACAAATCCGATACCTATGAAGGAAGACATTCAGGGAACCAGTCCCGTCAAACTCACCCAGATTCAGCGAATGTCCGTTCCTCGGCCTCGCACTCATTTCCGGTCGTTCTGACGTCATCGCGTTCGCAGCTTCCGTCGCGACAAACCCCGTTCCTCTGCGCGTCGTCATCTGAGTCGCGCGCCGTCTATCGGCGACTCCATTCATCGTTTCGTCCAGCTCCCAACGGTCGTCGGCTGATACGTGACTCGGCCCGACAGCTGTGCTCTCTAATGACTCTCCCCACGCGTTGCCCTGGACCCGCGTTTGTCTGTTCCTTTGTCCGTCTCCGTTCGTCTGAATGTTTCTTGCCGTCGGTATCGGTCTGGAAAAAGCCGACGAATAGGTAACCTGTTCTGCAACCATAGGCTCCGGGCGTATCATTTCAGGCGGCCGATGACAAACTGAATGTGTAGCAAGTGAAAGCGGTTCAAAGGCCACGTGTCGATAGCTCGCCGCTCTCGGTCGGTCGTTATCGTAATTACCGTACTGTACTGTTGACTCTGGTCCAGTCCATTCGCGGCCCAAGTGCGAAGTAGCGACGGTCGGTTCCCCTCCTCGTGTAGACGTCATTAAGCCTGGCCGGTTATGTTGTAGAGATCTCACGTTTCCCCCGTATTGTCGTTCAGGCTCCATCGTTTCAGAAACACCTCTTCCTCTCGGCTCCATCGCCGGATTCCAATTGGTGCAGTCGTTATCTCTGCTGCTAATAGGTGCAATCCAACTAGATCGCGTTTCCCTCGCTAAACCCCCATTTGAATCAAAATTCATAATTTGATTTTCTCCCCGTTCGAAATTCAAGTCCCCATTTGATCGCACGTAGATCATTCTATTCTCTTCGTCTCGCTGTGCTCTGTCCGGTACTCTATATAACTCTGGCGCTATATAATTCCCTTCCTGTCTACTGCTCGCTTGTCTGTCGTACAACATTCTGTTGTGTTCACCTATGTCTCTTTCATTGTCTGTCCTTACCAATTCAGTACTACCATAATTAGCACGATGCAGCTGATTGTCCTCACTAATATACTCTGTTCCTACATCGACATCCAATGTTTGCACTACCGGTCTCACTTCAAATCCCATCATCTCGGCGTCAGTCTCGGGATTCCAGCTCCGCCCACCTCCCAAGTGGTTAGGAGAGGAGTGACCATCTGAAGGCCAGGGGTTCATTTCCTGCCTATTATGGCTATCCCGACCCAGAGAGCGAACCTGCGCTTGCATGTTATCGTACTTACTTACTAACGCGATCTCCCTGGTGCCGCTAGTTATAGTGCGATTGGACATTTCCTGCAATCTTTTGCTTCTCCGAAGCAACACTTCACTCGGCCCATGAGGTGCGACCGACTCCAGAACCTCTTCTGGTCTCATTATACTCGACGAAGGTGCTAAGTGGCTAGGCGGTCGTGTATTACGACTGGTGTATGGGGAATTATTCCCCGGGTTCAATTCTCGCTCTCCAGGGTTTCTAGTGAGCCCGGTAGCATTCATTTGGCGATTTAGTTGACCTACGGAACTTACCAACTTACTCTGCTGTCCTTCCAGAGAATCTAACTTACCCCTCAACGACCGTAAGGTAACAGCTATGTCTGCTAGATTGTCGGGTTCTATTCCTCTGTTCTCGGGAGTAACCATTCTTTGTCCTGGCTCTAAGCTAGACCCTAGTTCTACGTCAGATTCCCCTCTCTCACTCATGACGTCAGGATGAGAACTAATTGACGAACTAGACATGAATGAAATTTAGATTATTATTTAATCTAGTACTAATAAACTTCGCTACTGATGTCTACCTTATTCTAGAGTTAAACGGTCTTTCTTCAATTAGTCTCTCCGATGACCTACGTGCAATCAATTATTCCTTTAATTAATTTGATAATTTGAAGATATGAATTTACTGGTTCCAAAACTCGACGTTGAAGGAATTTGTACTTTCAGTAAGGTTCCAATCCTACAGAATCGGAAATTTCCCCTCACTAGTTAGATTACTACCCGAAGAGCAGTTCACGGCTCTCCTCCTACTAGGCCTAAGTGCAGCGCCTAGCAATTAGCGCCTGGATGCGGTCGGCCCAGTCTTTATTATGATGAAGCGTGGCGCTACCTTACTGGCTTGACGGCAGCTGTCAGTAACAGATTTATGGAGCGGAAGATCACCAACAGTACCGTACTTCAATGAACTCCGCCGAGAAAGGGGGGGGGGAATTCAGACTAGAGCATGTGACGTATACTACGAGCCGTTCTCGCGTGGTCGTCGACAGAAACAGGTACAGACGTCGGTCAGGTGATCGTTGTAATTTGGCCGTCGGTCACGTGACTCGGAAGCAACCGTGGTTCGACAGACAAGGTTTACTGGCGGCGTCAGAAGATGTAGTGGCCTGTTTCGCCGTGCGGAACCGGATAAGGTTTCACTTCCGGTTGGCGACAGCAGGCTTCAGTTTAGTAGACGTCTCGGATCAGTAACGCAGTCATCAGACAGACAGCGTTTCAGTGGACGTCAGTAGACAGGCAAAACGACAGGAGATTTCTGGCGCGCAGATTCGGACAGGACTTGGCTCCCACGACAGCACGGATGTGCGGTCGTCAGATTCGTCAGATTGACAGATCGGCAGCGTCGCACAGATTCGGACAGGACTTGGCTTCCACGACAGCACGGATGTGCGGTCGTCAGATTGACAGATCAGCAGCGGCTCGCAGATTCGGACAGGACTTGGCTTCCACGACAGCACGGATGTGCGTGCGTCAGATTGACAGCTCGGCAGCGTAGTTCGACAGCAGACAGCTCTCACGACAGCACGGATGTGCGGTCGTCAGATTCGTCAGATTGACAGATCGGCAGCGTCGCACAGATTCGGACAGGACTTGGCTTCCATGACAGCACGGATGTGCGGTCGTCAGATTGACAGCTCGGCAGCGTAGTTCGACAGCAGACAGCTCTCACGACAGCACGGATGTGCGGTCGTCAGATTCGTCAGATTGACAGATCGGCAGCGTCGCACAGATTCGGACAGGACGCAGCGGCTCGCAGATTCGGACAGGACTTGGCTTCCACGACAGCACGGATGTGCGGTCGTCAGATTGACAGCTCGGCAGCGTAGTTCGACAGCAGACAGCTCTCACGACAGCACGGATGTGCGGTCGTCAGATTGACAGATCAGCAGCGCAGATCGACGCAACTTGGTCGATAGACGCTCAGACGGCTGGCGGCGTTGTTATCGATCGACGTCGTTCTCGTCCAGCAACAGCGGTAGATCGGCAGGACAACTTCTCGTCTACATGGTTCAACTCAACGGAAGTTGGAGTTGGGAAGCTTCGAAGGCGGCGTAGATACGATCGACTCGCGTCCTTCCTTTGTCTCCTCGGCAGACGAAGCAGTTGCGCGGTCGCGTCCTTCGGCAGATGTCGTCTCCAGATCCGGTTTCAGGAACGTCTTCAGCTCCTCCCCAACTGAAGAAATCTCCCTCAAGCGGCGGTTTTTGTATACTTCCTCACAGACGCTTATGGCTTAGACGCATACCTCAGCCAATCAGATACAACTAGGTTTTACTACAGCCCTTTTTATTAGTCAGCAGTTTGGCAGGCTGAATGTTTTAATATTTCCCATTGGCGGCCAGTCCTGCGGCTGGTTTCCGACCACTTGTTTTAAGTTAGTTTCGTATTTGCTCTATTACTACATTAAATCAGCGTTCTTTTAATTTCTTTAATTTTTTTAAAAAATTTTCTAAGATTTTCCGGCCCTTCCTGAAATCCAAACCCTCACATTTACGAGTTTATGCTATAATAATTTGCACAGCGTCATGCTACGGTCTTATGCAAAACCGCAAGCGCCCACAGAATTAATGGCTCTATGTACTCGTTTTTTTTTTAAAATAGATTCGCAGCTACTGTCAAGTATTGCATGTAAGAACATTAAGTCATTCCGTTGCATTATTACAACCACATTAACGACCACCGCAGGGTAACCTAAGTCTATCATCACATTCGGGTAATAGAAATATTCACTTTGAAAGCATGGTTTGCTCTATCATTGCGTACTTTGTCTTTAACTAACCGGCACTGATGGGTTTTACTTTACATTTGCAACTGTTATTATATCTTATTTAGTTACAGTAGTTTATAGTTTAACATATTGAGTATCTATATAGGTGTACTTACCATAAGTCTATTCAGGTGTTCGGAGTGTGTCTTCATCCATGTCAACGCAAGAATGTATATTACCATCTAAGTCAGTCTGAAGTCAATGCCTTCTATAGCCGAAATGTCTACCAACGAGACCAGAGTTCGAATACAGGCTGCGCCCTCGCCATGGACCTAATTAGTCCAGTGCCACGCCACCCTCTTTCGGGTGAATTACCCCAAATATGTATGTACAGTGGCGCCAGTCCGTTATGGACATTGGGGAGGCATCTTTCCAAAACCAGCTATGTAGTGAAAGGTCCCTGCACGACGAACGTCATCGTCATTTCACGCCATAATTTTTACGTTTCTGTGTTTAAATTTTGTAGCAAGCGCGAATACCTTCAATTTTCTTTCACGTGTTTAATTTTTGGTGTGTTTTTCTTGGTACTGTTTTGCTTAAATCGCAGGTGCGATTCCTTTTTCCGAAGGGGACGGAACTGTAGGGGTGCATAGGACAGACACAGGCATGGGAGAGATAGAGACAGAGAGTCAGAGTGAATGGGAGTCAGACAGACAGACAGTCGGAGAGACGGACAGTCAGACAGAGATAGACAGGTAGACAGACAGTCTGTCTTGATCGGAAGACAGACAGGCATAGAGGAATGACAGAGGTAGAGAGCTGTGCTATGCGTAGGCCTAGCAGGAATGCACTAGTGTCTAGACTAGACAGGGGAATGGCACCAGTGGTCAAGCCACGTAGGGTGCTGGTATTCGTGCTTGTGTAAAATATGTAGACCAAGCGACGCCGACCGGAAGGGGATTTAAGAGCAGTGTTAAGCTTGTAAAGTTGCTCAGTCTGGGATCGTGCCCTGTCGGTCGGAGTCGCTGGTCGGATGTCGTGCTGCCGAATAAACCTCTCGTGAACACCCGAGTCGTCTTCTTCAACTTCTTCCGTTGGTCGGTAACCCCGAATCTCGGGCGACCAACGCTGACACTACACATACATACAGCTAAGTGTCATTTCCCATTCAATCATTACTACTTCTACTTCTATCGGTCATCAGGTCACTTTTTCAAGTTAAATTTTATTTTGAGAATTTGTTAAATGAATATAATACGAACCATTATATTGATAACATTATGAGACCAGTTTTAACTGGATAGATCTGTTTAAAGATGTAGACAAACAGGCATAACAACGGATTCCTTGTGTGTACGTATGCCAGTGTACATTATCAAAAACCGTCGAAAGAAAGAACCATAATTGAGGCATTGTTTTGTTATTATGATTGATTCCTTTGTCTTAGGTTTATCATCATGATGTTCCTCAAGCTGTTTGTCGATCAACGGGAGATCCGAATCTCACGACCTTTGACCGACTATTCTATTCAATCTACGCCAGTGGACAGTTCACTTATGTCCAGACCACAAGTGGTCCTCCCATTGAGGTACAGAACAGCATAAGTTGGCCGAATAAGCCACAAGTAATTGCATACGATAGAAATGACCCATACAACAGACATCAAATGCATACATACATAGGCACGCACGTTCGTGTGTACATATACATATATACAGCCATGCATATTTTCATACATGGTGAGGACCCGTGGTAGAAACTTTGTGTCGCCAATCACGCTTGAGCTGCTTGCCGACGCAGGAATTCCAGATCAAGCATGCACGATGACCAAAACGTTACAGAAATGAGGATCGAGAGTACACCGAGAGAGACAGAAATATAATGGGAGATAAAATCTGCAGACTCGTAGATAGGATACAGACAAACAGACTTCAGTTCTGATGGACAAAGAGGCTGAGACAGTAGTTAAATTTCTCATCCAGAGGTGGAGGATATCCAAATTTTTGCAAAGCCAAAGCCCAAGTCTTTCCGGCTAATATATGACTGATATTCGCTAGGCCTACTGAGATAAAACTAAAAGGGCGTGAAACATGATGCATATCATAGGTTATTACATCCAAAGATATATTTGGGTTACGGGTCTCCTGCTTTACGTGGAAGATCTCATAGTTCAGGTGAAGGATCTCAAATCAGATGCACTGGGTTTCAGATACAGCACAATCAGCGTTAAAATGACATGGTCATTTTCATTTTTATCTAACACCAAAAGCTTGATTTGACACGTTGTTGGTTTTCTATTTATTTCGAGAGCGATAAGTGTAGTGACAGTGGATAAACTATCAACTATCACATCGTATCGTTCTCAGCATTGCCAACCATCGTCTTTTCACATACTTTGGCTTACAACTACGTAGCCGTTCGACCATCTATTCATTCAGTTCTTCCATCCATTCAACGTTGTCATCTTTCCACCATTAGGTGCAGGTGCGACACAAGCCGTGTGGTCAGACAGTGTCCTGCGCATGTGGAGTGGCAATTCGAGAAAAAGACCTGATCCTGGTCGCCGACAAATGTAAGGACAACCTCTTAAGTTCAGTCACTCCAAACGATATCCTGAGTCTACCCAAAGGCGTCGGCATCAAGCAGGACAAGAACGGGAGATCTTTTGAGGTACGATGCAAGTTTTACTGTTTCCTACTTACGAATACTTTGCTCTCGATGGTCAACAAGCGATTATTATATATCTAGGGATTCTAGACCCATGCGTTAACAACCAACTATTATATTATATTCAGGGATTCTAGAACCACGCGCTGTTAGATTGTTCACTGATTTAGAATTTAGAAGATAGCAACTTTGGTGCCATGGCTCCCGGGCCCCTGCACAAGGTTAGCATGCGCCATAGAAAGAGGAGCAGAGCAAATACAAAGAACAATGCAATGAGCAGAATCCAGAGGGCTACTCCGGCCAAGCTCACCATAAACACAGATAGGAAACCAGAGAAGGTAGACATACGGGCAGGCTCACACTTAAAGACAAACGCATACAAAACACAAACATAATTATGCATATGCAAGAAAATGATATAATCTTAAATCAGTCTTCGCTGTGTTCTCAGATGACCCTACCAAGCAAGGTCAGGGTCGTTGGTTACGTGACGTCATGGGGCATGAACATCGAGGTCTACATGACGTCGGCTGAGTACAGAAGAACGGAGGGTCTGTGTGGGTCATTCGACGGAAACAAGACAAATGACCTCAAGGTCAAAGGTTCAAACCAAACTCATTCACCCTCCTCAGAATCGCTGCCAGAAGTCGTCGAAAGCTGGAGGTTTGTCCAGACTCTCTTTAGCTCTCTAGACTGCTGACATCTTCTTTAGTGATGTAATTGTTCATCTATCAGACTATGTCGACAATTTCCACGAGATTGTACTCTTCTAACTGTCAAATTCTATTAACAACAGAGGTTAATGCACGAGATTATCTACCGATGGTCAGTGATGGTCACTAAACTATTTTTTTAATTAAACTAAAACTATTTTCTAACTAACAAATTGTTTAACTAAAGTTGGCAACTGATTTTGGAAATTAGTTAACTAAACTTTAAAAAAGTAGCTAAACTTTTTCCAACTTTTTTCCAACTTTTTACGACAAACGTTTTCACAATAACAGAGGTTAAGTGAACTGTAGTAGGCCTAATGCAGAGCGTTAATGACAATTTCACCTTCAAACTATGCAATGTGTACTGTTCTAGCATAAAGTTACAGGCGTACTGTAAGTAGTGTATGCATTTGAAAACACAGGCTGTTAATGCTAAAACCATGCCGTTTTAATCAATAAGTTTCGCGTTGAGTTGTTGACAGTGTCCAATGTTCATTGCGGAAAAATAGTTGCGAATTGCTGATTTTTTTTGTTAAACTTATAAGTTAGCAACCAATAATTTTTAGCTAAACTATGGTTTTAACTAAACTATATTTTTAGTTAAACTTCGTCCTTAACTAAAAAAATTAGTTAAACTAAACGTTAGCAACTCTTTAGTTAACTATTGCCCATCACTGCCAATGGTGCACCAAAATTGAGCCTCACAGGCACAAAAAAGAATTTGGCCTAAGCTTATTCACGTTTCTCAGATTATCGCACTGAAAGAAGTTTCGATTGGTACCTACATAAAAAGTGCCTTTGACAGATTTTTGAGGCCCTATATAAATACAACAAAAGTCTTCAGAGGCATCTTGACGTTTAAGATATTATCGAAGTGCAAAGACGACAACAGCAATTCGGGCAACCTCTCTGTTACAGTAGAAAATCTTATCGAATTGAGTTTTTATTTCAACTTATCAGTCCAACAGCAACAAACTTTACTAAGGCGAATAAAGGACACAGGGCCAGAGCATGTACAACCTAAGAACGCATTATGTCGAATGTCTCTAAGCAAGCAATCAGACTATAATAATCCCTAAACTATGCGTCATGCTCCCTGCGACTTTTGCGCTGCACGACAAACGCTACTCATCTGCAAAACCTGGCAAAACCATTGCGCAATCTTGCTTCCTGAATCATTTAAATACATTTAATTATATTGCATTGTATCGTATTGTATCGTATTATAATTTGTCCCATCGTATCATATCGTATCACATAAAATATCATATCATTTATAATATCATAATTGTATCGTATCGTACCTTAGGCCTACTATGCCATACCATGTCATTCATTCATTCATTCATTCAAAAATTTATATAGCGCCACTTCAATGGAACTACTCAGAGGCGCATCCGACTCCAGCACGGCGAAAGAGGGCAGTTTTTAGGCGGTCATAGAAGGTACCAGACAGTGCTCGAAATGGAAAATTTTACGAAACGGAACGCTAGTCAAAGATATGGGAGCATTCACGTTAATTTCATAGTATTTTCCACAATAATTCATTTGACGAACCGGAACGGAACGCTAATTCATTTGACGAACCGGAACGCCGTTCCGGTGCGTTCCGGTCCATTTCGAGCACTGGTACCAGAGGAAGACCTAGGATGTAGGCGCAGCTCAGAAGGAAGGCCATTCCATATGGTCGGGCCGAGAAGCCGACACAGGCCGGAAGAGGTCTATGAGGTATATTGGTGCGAGACCCAGTTGACATCGCCATATATCATATCATATCATATCATATCATATCATATCATATCATATCATATTATACCACATCATATCACATCATATGATATGATATCATAATATTACTAGCATGCGTGGTTTTAACAGGATTCCATCAGGCGCCAGCCTATTCGATGGAAAACTTTCGAAACTGAACGAAGGTCAGACTGCTCAGCCGGATGTTGCTGGCCAGTCCTTCTGCAGTTGCCCAGAGCCTCCAATTGGATGTGGCAATAGTGTTGTCGACAACAAAATCCCTGAGGGTGGTAACGGAAACAAGCGCTTTCCAACGGACATCCTGAAACAGTCAGGGAAACACATCAATAACAAAATTGTACCCTTGGAGCGAAGACGGCGAAACTTGGCTGAAGGTTCGGATGTTGCGATGACCGATGACATCGATTGGGAATACGACGGTTCATCGTTCAACTACAGCAGTCCGGAGCCACCTCAGCGCCCTAACAATGCTTCTGGAGTGACGGAGAAAGACGCAAGGAGGCACTGTCGGCGTGTGCTTTGGGATGAGTCTCCCATCAGAACTATCTGCGAGAGCATTTTGTCAATGAGCGACGTCAACGGAATAATTGAGAAATGTGCTTCAGATATCAGGGTTTGAATATTATCCTATAAGAATCAAGCGCTATATAAATGATCCGATCTATTCATTCTCTAATTCGTTCGATTGTTCTTTCGTTGTTTCAATCAATCATTCATTCGCCATTCATTCGTTCATTCAGTAATTCATTCGTTCATTCGTTTGTTCGTCGATTTAATTCACTCATTCATTAATTCATTTAAACATTAATTAATTCAATCAAACAATCATCAATTAATCATGGAATGAATGAATCAATCATTCAATCAGACAATCATTAACTGGGTTTTGAGTTGATTGCATGATTGCAGATGACGGGTGATATGTCTTGGGCTGATGACAAGATCCCAGAAATCCAGAATCTGTGTATTTTCGAGGCGATTACAACTAACATCACAGAAAACAATTCAACGATTGAGGAGATAACATCCATCGTCCAAGAGATAACAGCTCTCGTGTGTCTGCCGCAGGACTGTTCGGGACACGGCACCTGTAGGAATAGCACCTGCATCTGCGACAAAGGTCAGTGGTGAACGAAAGAGAGAAAAGGAAGACTTATTAAAGTAAACAACTGCATTGGAATGCGATAAATAACTTAGTATACCTTCTTGCTCTTACATGGGGTGCTCTATGGTGTAGTGGTTAGCGTGCTTGGACTGTCAATTGAGATGTCAGAGTTCAAATCCCCGCCAGGGCAGAAATATGGTTTGAGAGTTATGCTCCACCTACGTCCCATAACCAAAGAGTAATGAATACACTGACCGCACGCTGTCGATGGGAAGATGAGACGGCGAGGGAGAGGACTGGCCAGTGGCCACCCGCCCTCTTATGCCGAGGCTAAGAAAATGAAGTCGCTAACACTTCATACCCATAGCTGCCTCAAAGACAACGATTAGTTTGTCTGTATACTAATGCTGCACTTGTGGCTGGATAAGTTCTCCCGTTTGACAGTCTCTCGCATACGCGTAGACACCAACCAAAGAATTCGCTTAAGTTGTTTACGAGTCACTCACTCTTCTATTGTTATCAGGTTACGTTGGATCCGACTGCGCCCTTTCGGAGGATGCCGTTCCTAATATCGTCCGAATCCTTGGCCCATCGTCCTGTGACCTTAACAGATTTCCCTGTCAGAAGGTAAACATGGTGACGAAAGATTTCAAATCTCTACCAACGCTCATCTGCAAAGTCGAAGTCACAAAGGTAAGACGATTTTTTCAGTCAGCATTTATGAGCGTCGTAAGCAGTTGCCCGACACGGCATGCTACTGGAATACGAATGAATAATAGACGTCAGTAGGCCTACTTGAATCAGAGAGCGTGGCACGGTCAGTCACTAGGAGAAGTGAGGTGGACAGTTGACGTTGGAAGCGAAGTTACCAACGTATTCATGAAATCGACAGTTATAAGTTGCCTCCTGAAGGATGAGATTGTTGCGAGCCTTGTGGAAATTTTAGAAAAAAGACTGGATGGGAGGCTGAACATTTTTCCTTATTTTTACAAACTGATGTCAACGAAATTTGAAGGCAGCTGATTTCAACGCCAGCAGTTTGGCAAGTCAGTCTCGAACCAAAATCAATTCCTTTGCTGAGAAAATTAAAAATGTATTAATGATACACCATGGAATTTCTTCTCCTTGTCAGGGACTCAAAGTCAAGTAATGCTAAAATCACACTTTGACTTTTGTCCTTCCTCCTAAGAACGACTCGAATTTCATACCTAAAGTCTTGTATTCTGCCCTTTAATAGTCGAGATCACTAGTTACTTTATTTCCTATATTTTTCTTCATCTGCTTGCTGTAACATGTTGCGGCGTGTCAACGTGCGATGAGAATAAACGAATAATCAATACTAGCATACCTGAGGGGTTTTCAAGCGACACACCTGGAGTTTGCAATGAAGACTTGACTGTAGGGGTCCTAAGAAAGACTGTGGATTGAACCCTAGCCCCCGAGAATTCCCACCATGTTGCAAGCTTAAGTACTTGCGCAGTTCGAGACTATCAATACTGGCAGATATGCGCAGCAAATAAATAGCTGTATGGTTCATATACAGCAATCAGTTCGGCTACCGTAGCATATAACCGTTGTTCATTTTCCTTTGCATCTAGACTGACGATTCGAAACAGTCATTTAACACGGTCGCCTCAGTGGAATCCCTAGAGACAGCTTCGTGTAAGTTACCGACGGATGTTCTCCAGGGAAGCCTACGCCTCCTCCGAACCAACTTCACTCCAACGACACCTCCACCAGAAGTCGAACCAGTTGACTTCTACTCCCTGCCTCATGGAAACCCTGTTCTTCATTACTCCATCTCCATCAGTAACAATGGTATACGTTTCAGCAACGCCCGTCCTCTCAAAGTCTTCGATTTCAGATGCTACTCCTGCGATGGACTGCGCTGCTCTCAAAAGGTCTGCAAGCCCCGTAATTCTTCTTCTTCTTCTTCTTTTCCTTCAGGCTCGAAAAAGAAGAAGAAGAAGAAGAATTACGGGGCTTGCAGACCTTTTGCAAGCCCCGTAATTGTTTAGTGAAAATTTAACGAAATCCAAGGTTCTCAGGATCTTAGGAACATAAATGACTCTAATACCTTTTTGCTGTGGATTTATTTTATTCTGTTTATATTGTTATTTAAACTTAAAACAATGAACATCAGACGGTGGCGCGTCACATTTGTACTACTTATTTTGGAACTGTTAATAGTCTTTAACAGACGGATGTCATTAGTCTATGAAAATGTAGGCAGTTCAAGTGTAGGAATAATTTGTCTTCACAATTAATTTGTAATGTATCTGAAATTGTAAGTAGAAGCTTGTATAGTTCCGCTTCCAGAAAACCAATCAGAGTACTGTAAGGAACTGACTCTTTGAAGTTTGACGTTACTGGTCCTCAGTCTGAGTTTCGTGTAATTTTGTTTTGATAACTGTTACAGGGAGATACCTGCTTGATCAACGGATACTGTTTCGCAAACGGTCAGAGAAATCCTTTCAATCCAGAATGCGACAGATGTAACCCTTCTACATCCACAAGTTTATGGACAAAGGCTTCAGGTAAATTTTGCTTAGCCTGTGATGAATATCATTTGGAAGCAAGTCTTTCTCGTGCAGTTGATCGATGTTCAATCATATAGTCCTGTGTGCAATTCTGAACTTTGGAAGGATGGCCACAGGAACGTAGCAAGCATCTTAGTTTTATTGCATTTATTTAATTTTAAAATTGATATTATTTATCAAGATAAAGTATGCCTAATTAGTTTCATAATTAAATCATTAAGACTAAAAATTTGCCCCCCTCTTGAGTTGCGCCCTGTTCCATGGCACCGCTGGAACACCCCTCCCCACGTTCACGTGCAATTATCTAATTAAGTCAATTGTTTCTTTTTGCTACAGATTCCTCGTGTAATCCCTGTCTGTCGTCACCTTGTTCTGAGGGAGCCACTTGCCAATCATCCTTCAAGGGCAGATATCGATGCATTGAGAAACCTACACAACAAGGTTAGTAAACAACTGAACTTACTCAATAAACTGAACTAACTCCTAAAGTAACGACGATTCGATAGGAACATCTAGTTCGCCCATGCGGGCTATTTAGTCTTTCCGGATTTGATATCTAGGCTATCTCCTATAGCTCGAATGTCTTCCAGGACCCACCCACCTACTATAGACAGTGTAACCTAGCTTTTTTAGTGGTGTTCTGACCTCGCCGTCACGTTCCTGTCATTGGGTAGGCCTATATGAGGCATCTAATATAGGCCTACCCATTGTGCCGCTCATGACCCCGCAATCTATTGAGAACGTCATTGATTCGCCTGGGAACCCCGCGTATTTAGGCCTACCTAAGCCGTTTACTGGATGCCTTTCGACCATCCGACACCTGTGGACCCGCTGGATTGCGGTGCAGCTCTTCCAACTTCTCATCACAGCAACATGCACCTACATATAATATTTTATAATAAGGCAGAAGGCAATCATCTTGAATGCTCAGAGTTTGCAATCCCACTTCCTATTCCTTCACCTGATGAACTCTTTGTGGTGACAAAATTCAGCATAGAATGTGGCCGACAAGGGAGAAGAATGAACAAGTAGGCCTAGAAATAGACGCATCTTATAAGTCGTTAATTGAATGGGTTCGAGCAGACTCGATTAACATGGATGTCTTTGTGAACGAGTTTGACTCTATAGGAATGACAGTCGTAAATTTGCACTTCATTAAGTGTATAGGCTTACAGTATGTATTTTTTAAGGTTTGTATGTTTTTCTCTTAATAAAGTGAGTCTGTTTCCAATTGTATATTTATTTGTGGTTGTTGGTGAAAAGAATTCATGTAGCTCCAATAAAGTTCTCTTGTCACCACTCTCAGTTTTGTCGAAACCAGACATCCAGCTGGCCCCTCTGTCAGGTTCCTTTGACCCCACTGTTGGAACAGCCTAGAGCCGCCACTGGCTGGGGAGGGCGAAATATTCAATCATGACGTATGTGCGTGTTGCTGGTAAGACAGGTGTAGAAGAACTGGCCAAGAAACGTGACAGAAAGTGATGAAGTGACGTATGATTAGACTCGCGAAGAGATGTCACGATTACGTTATTGAAGTCCTCATTCACCAAAGGTGTCCTAAGTCACGGTGGATATAAGGTAGCGCCTGTGTCTAACACGCCTAACCCAGGAGCGTGGCCATCGAATGAATGAATAGGCCTATTCAATGCCACGGGTTTGCATACCTGATGTGAATATCCACTCGAATACCAGCGACGAAATGTTGGACCTTTTCAGCTGAGTAAGAGTTAAGCATTTGAAATGGACCGGAACGAACGGTCCTATCGGTATCGCGAGCGACGTTCGACGCGGTATGTCCAGGCCTAGTGCACATACTTAATCTACCCCGGTTCTTAACACCAATGGATCTTCGTCCTTATTGTGCTTGGAGCTGGTGCCAGTGAGTCGACACTTAAACTGGGATAACCTTGTATCTGCCATTTGTTTATTTCTGACAACATCAAGCATTGTCATTGGTTAACGCCATTAGACTCGTGATATAATGGCCGCCATTCGCAGACACTGTTAGGGTCAGAACACGCATTGGCTTCCATGACGCTGTGAGGCACCGGAACTGTCATCTGCCCCGTGGCCGGACAAAATGTCCCCGGATAAAATGTCCCGGACAAAATGTCCCGGACAAAATGTCCCTAGACAAAATGTCTACAGACAAAATGTCCCCAGACAAAATGTCCCCAGACAAAATGTCCCCGGACAAAATGTCCCCAGACAAAATGTCCCCGGACAAAATGTCCCCGGACAAAATGTCCCCAGACAAAATGTCCCCCGAAAAAATGTCCCCCGGACAAAATGTCCCCAGACAAAATGCCACTAGACAAGTCCCCAGATGATTTGTCTCAGCAGAGAATGATTCTTCCCTAGATGCGCAGGACCGACTGCTCCAAATATATGGGAGCGGGTCACTGTTCGAAGATGAATATCGATGAATATATATCTTTAATACGTCATTCTTTGACAGATCAATATTTAACAGGAGTTCTTTATTCATATTGTTTAACATGCTTAGCCAAAATCTTTGGTAACAAAACAGTGAAATGATAGCATGTCTTCAGACTAGGGTGCTATCCACGCAACGTTTGTATTTGGCACACTTGCTCGTTAAACAAAACATAAAAGTCATGAGGCCTACGTTGTACAAACTGAAATAAGTTATCTAATTAATTAGTCAGAAATGTTCTAAAAAATTGCAACTGTTAAAACAAAACTTCACCAAAGCGACAAGCAGTAAAATTTTATTTATATATTTAATTAATATAGACTAGAGTGGAATTCACACAACGTTTATATTTTGCACACATGCTATGTTGTTAAGGTATTGCATGGGATCCCGATTCCCATGGTCACTGACCTTGGTGAAGATATGTGTGGATATGTTGTCTGGGGACATTTTGTCCGGGGACATTTTTTCGGGGGACATTTTGTCTGGGGACATTTTATCCTGGGACTTTTTGTCTGGGGACATTTTATCCTGGGACTTTTTGTCTGGGGACTTTTTATCCTGGGACTTTTTGTCTGGGGATTTTTTATCCTGGGACTTTTTGTCTGGGGACTTTTTGTCCGGGACATTATGTCCGGGACATTTTGTCCGGGGACATTTAGTCCTAGTACCCATCTGCCCAATGAGGCATGCATGTGTGATTTGCATGGTTGTACACACAGGTCTCTTTTAGTACATCCTCACGTTTTGCACTTTATTAACACGCCTTTTGATCATTCTTACCACATTAGCGCATTGATCATCACAATCGTTTCCATGGTTACAATTATTAAATTACGTCAGCTTTATTATTATGAAGATATATGAAGCGTTAGTTAACATCTATACATATAGTTTCCTTATATGCAAATTTGTCCGTCGTAGGAGGCTACGTCACAAACGGCTTCTGTTCTATTGTGAAACCGTTTGTGACGTCAGTACTGCCGTCTTGACGACGGCTGTCTTGACGACGGCCTTGACGACGGCGATCAACGACCAACGATATACACTGCCGTCATGATAATCATGACGGGGAAATACACTAGTAACTAAATATGCCTCATATGCGTAGCAGCAGCTCGGCTTTATCAAATGACTTGAGCAGGTAAGTCTTTAACTTCTGCCTGGAGCTTTCGAAAGAAAGTCCCGGAACACTGATTTCGACGGGCAGCGCATTCCAAACCGTTGGGCCGGATGCACCGAATATTCTTTCAAGTGTCACAATGGCGTTTCCGGACCATAGCTCCTTCCCGAGGGCACTAAGTACGTTTGGCTAAGTACGTTGGAGCCTTACCGTGAAGACAATAATTGTAAAAAAAA
Source organism: Allolobophora icterica (assembly GCA_963556255.1). NCBI lineage: Eukaryota > Metazoa > Annelida > Clitellata > Crassiclitellata > Lumbricidae > Allolobophora > Allolobophora icterica. The sequence goes on from OY744604.1 coordinate 94,897,415, forward strand.
GTGTCAGCACCTTAAAGCAATCCTCTTGCGACCGGGCAGGGCAGTGCCAATTGAGATCTTGAAGTACAGAGGTGATATGGTCGAATTTCCGAACCCGTGTAATTAACATGGCTGCTACGCTCTGAACACTCTGCGTCTTCTTAAGAAGCCCCCGCTCACGCCGTAAAGCAGGCTGTTGCAGAAGTCCAGTACTTTGGTCCTATTTTCAAGTTCTAATTACTTCTGAGGAGTTTTTCATCTGTTTATCCAGAATCTCAAACAGCCTATAATTTTGAGGCACATCAGACGAAACGAGAAGCAAGGGTTCATTTGCGGGACCCTAGTTTCTCCTTTACGTTTGCGTGTCAAAATGTAGTCTATAAGTTTGAGGGCCATGGTGAGACCAATGGTTCAGTTGGGGAAAATACTTTGGGGCCATCCACATATTACGTACGCAATCAGGGGGAGGGGGGTCGGATGTTGGCGATTTTGCGTACGGGTGCGAACGGGGGGGAGGGGGGACAAAATGTGTACGTACACAAAATAAATTTCTAATTATGACGTCCACATTAGCCTGTTTATAACTCTGTATTGTCCTATAGTCGTCCGATGGCATTTTATTACATTATATAAAAGCCATGTGCAGTTATTCTGTGCTGTGAACGAGACACCTATAATTTGTCTATATTGGCCCTCACTCATCCTTCAATAATCTGGCCTAAAGTGCAGACAGTCGCTGCCGAGACACTTTCTGCAGCTGGTCTTCGGGGGGGGGGGTGCGTCAAGCGTACGTACGCAGGGGTGGTGGTGGTGGTGGAGAAAGTACGCTTGCGAACAGGGGGTAGGGGGTCCAATTTTCCCGGATTTTTGTGTCCGTAATATATGGATGGCCCCTTTCCCTAGCCTTCCTTGTTAAGCAACAACTGAAAGTAACTGTCAGAGGAATTAAGGACTGAATTGGCACAGATGGCCAAGAATCCATGGATAGCCACCATTCAGTCTATACCAAGGATTGATGTTGAATAACATCGCCGTGTTTGCCAGCGTCATGTCCAGAGCGACAAGTTGTCAAAGGGTAAATTATTAATTTTAGCCGCAAGGGACTTTTAATTAAGTCATCCTTTGTGCCAAAATAGTAAGATTTCTATTGTTATTTTAGATGTAACCGTCATAGTGGTCGTCATAGTAACCGTTGTCACGGTGATTCTTACGATCCTTGCAATCTACTTCATCATTAGACGGAAGTCGGCGGCTGTGCAATCTACAGTGGAAAGGAATCCAAGCAAGGATTAACCCTATGATGCAGATGAACTCAACTCTTCCACAATCAGCAGAGTTTTGCGAAATTATTGACTGTGTAGAAACGCTGACTGCTTAGGACAACGATGAATGACAGAAAGAGGGAACGGACGAAGGGGTGATTGAATGAACAGAAAAAAGAAAGCATTTGTTTTTTATCGATATAAAAAATTAAAAACGCATGTGATAAAAATCATAGATTTAATGCAAACGGGGGCCCGATAGCGCATTGGATAACATCTGGCGTAGAGTGCGAGAGGTACAGAGATCGAGTCCCATAGGCGGACATGCTTTGTAGGCTGCAATTTGCGCCGTATATTGCAGGCTGTCTGTTCTGTTAGTAGTTAAGATTTATCGCATAACATGTACATGTACAGCGCAGTGCGTTTGCAGGCGCTTAATTAAAGAATAAATATTATTATTATTATTATTATTATCTTGTGCTACTAGTATTTGTAATTAATCAATTCACAATACTGTTTCACGTAGAAGAATCTCATACATTGAATCTTATTTAGTCCAATGACAAGTTACGTCTGACTAAATTGCTTTGCTTCAGTAATATAATGCCATGTAGGGTAAGCTAAGCGTCTATGCTAGTTTCGATCAGGGTTGTTTTATATGCTATCTTGTAATGTAGAATCTGGAATTTCTTTATTGCACAAAACAAGTATTACAGTTACAGGACTTTATGTATCAGCATTTACTGTGCAACAGAAGATAAAAAAGCTAATAGCTTCTACTAACTAACCTTGGCCTCTCTTTCTTGATTATTACTCAGTACATGATTGTGTTTGTTACTTAATTAGTACTTAATGATACTACTACTACTACTGCTGCTGCAGCTGCTGCTGCTGCTGCTACTACTACTACTAATAATAATAGTAATAATAATAATCAGTGCTTTTTTCAGCCGGAAAGCGCCGGAACGGCGTTCCGGCACCTTTTTTCAAGTACTAAAAAATTATTTATTTATTTTAATAATTAAAACAATAATTTAGTTATTTTAATATAATTTCAGTGTTTTGAACTGTTTTCAGTCTTTATCGAGACCTCTCCCAATCCCCAATCCCGTTTTTCTCGGGAATTGTTCCCGCCCATAATTATTCCGTTTCGGAACCTATTGTTCCGTTCTTTATGTCAGGCTAATAAGGTCCTTAGCTCCATCACTGCCGTTTTCGGATGGTGCCAGTCCGAAGCTTGTATAGTGGAGGAGGGCGCCCTTAATCGTATGCGTTATGACACAGCGTTGTTACACAGAAACTACACCAACACAATTGGACCTAAGATGGCGCTGCACCATTCAGTAAACGGATACCACGGATGCTTCACCGAAAAAGGAGAAACTTCGATTCATGGCTTAATGGTCCCTGTGTTAAACCCTGTGGGTCTAACACAGGCAAAGATGCAAAGACAATTATTCTGCTTCCTAGATCATGATTCTTGAGCCTCAGACAAAATGTAACGTTTTTCGTGGTAAGAGATCAAATCCATTCTGTGTAAACGCAGAGAACACTTCTGAGTATACATGTATTGAAAAGGCTCTATTCAAAGTTTCTGGGCGTATGTTTATATGTATGCATGCATATTACATTTAATTTTGATGTACTTTTGACGTTATTTTTATGTAGTTTTGATGTAATTTTGCATGTACTGGCGGTTCATTTAGCTACTATACTGTATGCATTATTTTAGTTTCTCTCATTTGGACTCATGTACATGATCCTGATCTTGATTATAGTTTCTTCAATAATGATATTGCTATATTTGTCAAATTAGTAGCTTCTCTATTGATGCTATCGTTATTGTTGACTGTCATAAAGCAATAAAGAGATTGATTGATTGATTGATTGATTGATTGATTGATTGATTGATTGATTGATTGATTGATTGATTGATTGATTGATTGATTGATTGATTGATTGATTGATTGATTGATTGATTGATTGATTGATTGATTGATTGATTGATTGATTGATTGATATATACAATCCTCACTTGTTCGCAAGTGAGGATTATGTATGGAAGGAGGGATGGAAGTATGTATGATTGCATGCATGACTACATGTATGTACGCACGTATGTATATATGCACGTATGTCTGCATGTATGGATGCACGTATGCACGTAATTAAATTTGGTCCACTAAAACTGAATTTCCCTGCCCTATATTAGCTACCACATCATTATCGTGCAAAGTAGTAGGCCTATAGCGGATATGGATCCTGAGTACATGTAGTTGTCATATATAATCAAATATAATTATCTCATATCGTTATATATAGGCCTATATATATATATATAAGTCCTCTTACGTATATTATACATGTACATATATATATATATATATATGTAATAGGATTAGGTATATGTATATAAGCATCTTTTAAATTCCAATCATAAGACTACCGCAATTACCGACAGGATATGATACTCATGCAATGTGTATATACAGACGATTCCAAGAATATGCTTATATAATTATATATCACACACTTGCATATTAGCCGTATCCCTGCTGTCAGACTTAAGGAGAATATGCTTGAATGAATGTCTTGTTTGCTGACCGGCTGTATGTTGCCGTCACCCCATTAAAACATCATCTGTGATCTGTCCCCGTTTCATTTGCATGGTGCTCGTTGAGGCTGAATCTTCAAGGTAGGTTACTCTAGGCAATTTGCGTTGTGTAAAAATTGTTAAAGGAAACATCTTTCATTTTGATAATAATTATTATAATGCGGCTTATTCTATCAGTGATGGGCACTTTTAACTACTGTAGTTACTAACTAGTAGTTATAACTACTATAAAGGTAGTTGTCTAGTAGTTATAACTACTTTTTAAGAAGTAGTTTAAAATTAAAATGGCAAATGGCTGAAGCTGTAACTATTTTTATCAAGTAGTTTGTAGTTAACAACTATATTTCGTATTAACTACATTTTTTCCTGTTTAGTATTTACTTTAGCTAGCAATTTGGGCTTCCTATCTTGAATTGCGTGTGGTCATTGGTCTGTGTGACATTGCATTGGACAATGCCCACTTGCCCAGTAATCTCTATTGGTAGCTAATGGGCTGTGAAAGTTCGGATCATCGCTCAGTTAAGGCAAACCATAGGCCAATTAGAGAAGACGACAGAAGACTTGTTGAAGTTTTTTTAAATTTTTAATTACCTAAATACTTTAATCCAGAAATCAAATCGAATAAAATTTTCGAAATATCGTAAAATATAAAGTATTATATAATTTCGCTGCTTACTTATACGTAAACAAAGACTTTCTGCCCTAGCATCTGATTCGCTGTAGGCCATTAGGCAAATGGCTGAAGCTTTATCAATCCAGTAGTATTAATACATTTTAGTGACAATGCCAGTAATAACGGTTTAGATTCACCTTAACATCTACAAGTTAAAATCATCGCCATTCCAGAAAGCCAATTCAATGCTGCCGTACAGCGCCGCAGTTGAACGTCTTTTTTAGCGTTTCTGGCATGATACCTCTATATATAGAGTCTAGAAGATGCAGAATGTCGGACAAACTGTTCGACAGAATGGCCTTCTTGAAGAGCTGTTCTAGCGGTATACCATCTCCGTCCTCTTAAATGTGCTAAGAGTTTTAACAGTTGCAGACTTTGTAAGTTAAACATTTTAGTAGTTATAACAATTTGGCATTTGTTACTGTTTAGAAAATGAACACATCAGGTTGCCTTGTAGCATGTTCTAGTAGTTCGTGTCCCTTGTTAGTTTATTTGACATATGGAGTAATTCGTTACAATTAGATTTGTCACTTGTCACTTGGTTTTGTTTATTAACCTTTTTTATTACTTGTGTTGAATATCAGTAATTAATACAGACAATAAATTCTCATGCAACTAGGTGAATATCTGTGCACCGTAACATAACTATAGAAAAGTAGTTTGAAAAGTAGTTAACTACTAATCTGGTAGTTAGCAAACTAGTTATAACTACTTGTCATATAAAGTAGTTAAACAGTAGTTATAACTACTTATTTCGAAAGTAGTTAGGAAGTAGTTATAACTACTAGGTAAGTAGTTGGTGCCCATCACTGTATTCTATGGATACTCAGTTTAGCAGTTATATTAAAGGACATGGCTTTTCTGTAGCGTAAACCTATTTATGAAACCCTGAAAACGCTTCTTAAGATACTCACTTAATGGTTGTTTTTTTTAAATTACTTTAATTTTTTTAACTTATTATTAGATTTCTTCATTTCTCTGCTACTCTCGGTGACATCTGTGGAGGTAATTAGGTTCACATGTTATATGGATCATACAAAGATACCGCATACATTGAAGTATTGGCTTTTTCTTAAGATGGCTACTGGTCTTTGGAGGTTTATTTAAAAGGTCTTTTCTTCTCATTAAACAAGAATACAGGAGAATCCTTTCATATTCTGAGGTTCTACAACTCTCTGCGATATTCAATGGAGCTGAGAATTATTCCAGTCGTTGCTGGTGGTGGTATTAGTCTTCTAATGTCCTTGACCTTGCTGGGGACCTTGGTCAGCGCATTGGACGACCCGGTTCTCAGTCCGTTGCTGTTCTATCCGTTTGGACCGGATGTGGGTGACAACGTCATGACGCCGAATGACGACGGGTCCACCGGAAGCGTCAAGATTGACGTCGGATTTCCGTTCTTCGCGACGTCAAACACCGAACTGTTCGTAAGTATCGCAGTACTGTTGCTAAAAGTACAAGACTCTAAATTTCGTCAGTTTTACATTTACCTTATATTTACATTGTTGCAGGAATGTATACCAGCAAGAATTCAGATTTAGTTAGTTTTAGATCTTCGACGGTTGGATGGGTAGATGCGAAGACAGCGTATCGTTTGAGTGCCAAGTATGCATGCAGTTTGGTATTTCTATAGTGCATTTCATAATCTCTGAAAGGCTGACAGATTTAAGGAGAGTTGCTAAATAGATGAACGTTCGGTGTATCAGAGGAGGATTGGTCGTGGTGACCTACCCTAGCACCATTAGGCACTCAGACATTGTTTACCCGGATAGGCTTTGAATTAAGGATCTAATTGTACCGCCAAAATTATCCTCTTAACCCATTTGCCGCCAACGTTGCGAAAACGCAACGCACTGTTCGAAAATTTGAAAAAAAATCAAGACTCGAGAAATTCACGCAAATTCTTTTTGTCTTACTTCCTGGGTGTTCACTACGTCTGCTGGTATCAAAAATATATTCTTTTCTGTTGTCTGCAATTTTTTTTGAGTTGCGCAAAATTCGTGGTTTTTGACGTCTAACTAGTGATTTTGTTCAAGAATTTTCTTCTGCCATAAGACGTTATATTTCTCAGAAGCGATCCTGTCTCTTGTGAAGTACTTAGGTGAGTATTTAATATTATTTGTTTATTAATAGTATGTCTCATTATATGCCGATACCCCAATGTCCGAAATTTTGATGTTGCGTTTTCGCAACTTCGGCGGAATCCGATATATACACATTGTTGCGTTTTCGCAACTTCGGCGGAAAACGATATGCACAATTTGACACCTAGTGATTCAGATAAACTTATGTCAGTTTACGATTACTTGCAACAATTTCAGTTTAGTGATTCATAAACGATGGCGTGCTCAGTGCTGCCACTCTTCATTGGGCATACTTTTGAAAGATGCACATTGAATTTTTCAGAGGAGGCTGAGGAAGAAGTTCTGTTGCTTGAGGGAGGCTGTCCCAATGATATTTGAAGAAGATGATATCACCACCCCATCCTATGTTGATTAGCAAAGCGATAGCGAACATTTTGACGAAAATTAGCTCATGACTACCGATGTGATGCCAGAAGACGTTGCCGGGCATGTGGAAGTCCATTGCACTGATGCATCAATGTCATACCCACTAGGCATACCTCGCGTGAAACGCAATCGAAGTCAAGAAGAAAGCCACGGGTGTCAGCAAGGAACAAGTCTTCCAGGCAGCAGCTTGCGGAAAGGTCAGACGAACCACTGTAGCATGTTTATTCAAAGGACACAGCTCCAGAATATCTTCAAAGTCTTCCAGGCCGCAGACTGAGCTCGTGTCCGATACTCATAGGCCGATGGAAGAGTCAGTGGATTCAACGCCCTTGCCGGCCAAGAAGCAACGACTACCTTCAAAGCCGCCTAAGTCTTCTAAGCCAACGAAAGAGGATTGGCAATGCCAAGAACCAAAATTTACATTGAGCCCTGTCAACAAGGAGAAGATAAAGATGTGGCAGTTGATCAAACAGGTGATAAGCAAGAGCGAGTCTTTTAAGAATTTTGGGATGACGAGGTGTTTAGCCTGATAACACAGAGTACACTGTAGGCCTATGCACAGCACTGGCGTACACTTGTCCAAAATAGGGGAGGATTTGGTTCTTCATTCTACACATGTTGCATTGAATGTACAGTCCACCCCAATTATTGGGGGGGCACATGCCCAGGCTCCCCTCCCAGAGTCTACGCCTATGATGCACACCATTGCCAAGAACGAAGATGGTCGTCGACTGCGTTGTCGGTTGTACCACAGAACCACGTACTACACGTGTATCGCATGCACATCAAGTGCCTTGCTCAATACCATGAAAACAAGTGACATTGAACTTGAATCAGTTTACAGCATGCACAAAAATTTTTATTGAAATGATCGCGAACACAATCGATAACTAATAGAACATCATTATAGTAAACAAATACATCTTTCCCGCCGATGTTGCGAAAACGCAACGTCCTATAACTAGGACACTACATATAGGTCCAATAAAATTGCACTGTCAGAAGTTTATTGGCATCATAGTGATGACCTAGTATCAGTTACAGCTTAATCCGGTGGCTATTTCTAATAGCGGCGATAAATGGGTTAATTGGCAATCATATTCGGTAGGTATATGCAGCTCTCCTTAAATAAGGCCGAGTAGTTCCTACCATAATTATGTAGGTTTTATTACTGCATCCTGCTACTACTACAAATAATAAAATAATAAAAATGATAGTAGCAGCAGTAGGAGTTGTAGATTCTAGAAGCAATATTAACAATAGCCAGATAACTACAGAGCCTTGTTATTCCAGAGATGAACTCTCCGTTTTGCATACCGTTTAACATACATAATAATTATCTACTACAGGCAATCCATAATAATCATTTTTTATGTTCTCGGGATTCTATTATCTGAGGAAAGAAAACATAATAATAATAGTAAAAATAACAATAATAATGATAATGACAATAATGATAATGATAATGATAATGATAATGATAATGATAATGATAATGACATTAATAATAAAAATGCCATCCAAGAAATTGCTATGCTTAATTTTTGAAATCCTAAAGGATCGTATATAATTCGGACAAATTAATAGTAGTAGTAGCAGCAGCAGCAGCAGCAGCAGCAGCAGCAGCAGTAGCAGTAGCAGTAGTAGTAGCAGTAGTAGTAGTAGTAGTAGTAGTAGTAGTAGTAGTAGTAGTAGTAGTAGTAGTAGTAGTAGTAGTAGTAGTAGTAGTAGTAGTAGTAGTAGTAGTAGTAGTAGTAGTAGCCTAGTAGTAGTAGTAGTAGTAATAGCAGCAACAACGATCTATTACTAGCGGAAATTTTCGTATTCGAACTCAGCCTCGGTTGGCAACTGATTGCTAGCCTTCCACACCGAAGAAGTGTCCCTTATAATTGTCTTATTCTTGTGCGCAGGTGAATACGAATGGAGCTATTTCTTTTGGACAACAAGTTCAGACTTTCACCCCAGAGAAGTTTCCCGTCGCTCTCCGAATGATTGCTCCTTATTGGTGCGACATCGATACAACGAGAAACAGTGGCAGAGTCTACTACAGGCAATCCACAGGTACAAAGACTGGCTCACTGAAGGTTATCGGCACGATAACGATAATGAAAATGACGATAACGGAAATAGCGGTTAAGAGGAGACGATAATGAGGATGACGATAAAGGTCAAGACGATAAATAGTAGGCCTATGTACACTAAAAAAGGATGGTTATAAGGAGGATGACGTTCGGCACTATGGTGATAAGGAGCATGATGATAAAGGGAATGACTTTAAAGAGGATCATAATAAGGTGACTGTTATTAATAGATGATTATAAACAGGATGACGATAAATAAGATGACGATTAATAAAATAAAGAGATAAAGAGGATGTCGAAAATAATAACTGTTATGACGATGAACATGACGGTATTGATCATCGTGATGATGATGATGGCTGCACTTGCTCTAGGTCCAAACAGGCTCTATATAAATGTTGATATATATACACACGTGATTATGATCGTGATTGGTGTTTCGTTGAAAAACTCAGATTCAAAGTTGTTAAATCGAGCGACGCAGGACGTATTGCAGAGCTTTGCCTCTCGAGGTCTCTACTTCTTCAAAGCCAAATGGATCTTCATTGTTACATGGCACAACGTCACCTACTACGGAGGAGCACCAAACACTCCGGTAAACATCATATTCTCTGTGGGCACAGGGTCGGTGGTGAAGATAGGTTGTCTAATGTACCTCGAGGAACACGTGTCGTTAAAGAAGTTAGGCTTCTAAGATGCCGTGGTCAATCGACTTTGATTTCTTCCAATAGCCACAGAAAATGACTCATCCACAGCACAGTCTGTAGATTCCTTGCTGGAAGATAAGAAGCAAAAGTAGCGAGAGAAAGAGAAGAAGGAAGAGTAAGAGGAGGTGGAGGTGGAGGAGAAGGTAGAGGGGAGAAAGAGGCGGAACATGATTGGAGAAGAAAGATGGAGGAAGATGAGGTGGAAATGTCGATTTTTGCCAATTAATTCTAGGATTTAGGAGGACTAAGAATTCATTTAATTAAATATTAGCATTTATTATTTTTTAAAAACATGCCGAAAGCGATATCTGCAGTTCATGGAAGGATGTTCATTTCTTCCATAACGCCATCTATTTACAACTGTACTTAGCATGTAATTCTAAAGCTACACTTAACTCTATAAAACCCAATTAAGCTAACTGCAAGACTCAGTCGTATATTTGACGAGTTCACGATTTATTGCTCCCTAGCTTCTGGGGTGAGGGTGGGTGGTTAGTAATATCTCTCGCCGCCGGCTCTACCCATCGCCAGTGTACGGTAAGTGTACTCATTTTATAAGGATGCAAACAGAGAAGACTTCTCATAGTCATGTCTCTTTGTATACTTGGTGGGGATTAGAATTCCAACCTCTACGTTGACAGTCCAACACGCTAACCACTATAATATGGAGCACAAAACAAAGAACTGATATTTTATGTTGAATACGACAGTAAATAATTCTGATTTACTACTTGTATAACGCCGTTGTTAATTTTATGTCGTAAAATAAAACTCATTGTTTCAGATCAACAGCTTACAAGCGGTTTTGATAACGGATGGAAAATATTCAATGGCGATGTTCAACTACGGTTGGATAAGTTGGACAACGGGAACATCGAGTGGAGGGAATGCAGCAACAGGTCTCGGTGGAACGGCTGCTCAGGTAGGCAGTCTTAATTAACTAACACCTGTCTAGTTTTCCAACTGTCCATTGGCCAAGTATTCGTGTGATAATGCGAGAAATCGAAGATACTTATCTCATGTGGTTATAGCTATGGGTTCTAAATTAGGGAAGTTAGGTTGAAATAGAAACCAGTAGACAAGCTATATACACACACATACCTACATGCATGCATACATAGCTTACGGTATTTTGATGTGGGATCAAAATAGTTGAAACAATTATAAGCATGTATCATTGTATCTGTAATGCTTTCAGGTCGGTTTTAACGCCGGAGACAACGTGAATTTCTTTGCGGTGCCTGGTTCGAGAGAGCCGAGCATCGTGGAAATTGCAGAGAACACAAATGTTGGGTTGAAAGGACGATGGTTGTTTCGAGTGGACAGCGCCACGATTGAGGTCAGCAGCAACTGCGAAACGACAGGTACAGAGACACAGCAGCCGATTGGTTAGAACACTCGCCTTGTAACGCGGAGAGCTCGGGTTCGATCCTTATTCTCTGAGACGGTCACTGTGTTGGCACCTTGAGCAATTCGTTCGCTCACAATTGCTCAGCGCCATGGATTGATGTTTGCTTAATAAATGCGTAATAATAATATGGTAATAGGGAGGCGGAACAGGGAATTCGGGGACTTCGTGTGCTTATTCGTTTCATTTTGTTATTCCTTACTGTAATTTTCTTGATGGGTCTGATATTTTAGTTATATTAGATAATTAATTAAAAACTAATATGAGCTCTTAATTGATGATGACAATGATAGTTATGATGGTGATGATGTTATAGTGCATAGCTAAGTACTACTCAAAGCTCGTATGAATTGGATTTCATAATTATAGACTTGTACTTCAACGGATAGACCATATTCAAGTTCATTTGAAACTCGTCTAATCTAGTGGCGTACAATTCTCTATACCGTATTCCATCTTCCTTCTTCATATTGTAGGAAGGTGTGCAGCGCATCAGGTGTATGACGAGAAAGCAGGCAAATGTTCAGGTAGCCTATCATGTTCAATTGTTATTCATAAATAGCTGTAACTGCAAAATTTTTATAATTAATTAAATGAACGTCTTATAGTATTATTGTTGATTAACAAATATTTAAAGTGAATAATGTATATTATCAGCCAATGTAAATGTTTAAATCGTGTCAATATCTAAATAATATTATTTCAACAATCATAATGATATTAATGCTAGTATGATTTCTATTATTATTAAAACTATAATTTAATATTAAATAATAATGTTAACAATTATTATCAGTAGCAGTATTGTTCTGCCATCACCATCATCATCATCATCATCATCATCATCATCATCATCATCATCATCATCATCATCATCATCATCATCATCATCATCATCATCATCATCGCCATCGTTGTTATTATTATTATAATCATAGATAGTTTCTAGACATAATTATGCATATTCATATATTCTGGCGTTATATGAATTTTTACCAGACGTGGCTCCTGCCTTCAAGTGTCCGACTCTTGAAGGTCCAGAGGTGATCAGTCATCGTTGGATTGAGTTCTACTGTGTCATTCCAACCAACGAGACGTCAACGGATGCAACCTTCAACGTCGTCTTTCTCTTCAATGGAGAACCAGCCAATGAAGTTCCGTCTTTCGTTGTACATCCGCCGGAGCAAAGGGCAACGCTGCACGAGAAACATCTCTCGCAGAAACTGCTTGGAAACTGGGTAACTAGACGAGACGGGTGCGAAATCGTGTAGGCTAGACATACAAAGCTTTTAAGTACAATATCAAATAACTACTGCAAGGTCAGATAAGGTCGACGAGAACAGGTCTGGTTACCTCAAAATTTCGTTAACACTGGATGATTAAATGACTGAGAGCATTCATAGAAGAAGCTATGCAACAGGCGGACAACCCTCTCTTATAGATCATATTGGTTGAAAATAAGTATCGATTTAACAGAAACAAAGGTGAAAAGCAGGTAACGCATGACCAAGGTATACCGTTAAGTGAACTGATGAAGAGAGAGAGAGAGAGAGAGAGAGAGAGAGAGAGAGAGAGAGAGAGAGAGAGAGAGAGAGAGAGAGAGAGAGAGAGAGAGAGAGAGAGAGAGAGAGAGAGAGAGAGAGAGAGAGAGAGAGAGAGAGAGAGAGAGAGAGAGAGAGAGAGAGAGAGAGACATAGAGAGACATAGAGAGACAGACAGACAGACACAGACTGACAGAGAGACAGAGACAGAGAGGCAGAGAGACAGAGACAAAGACACAGACAGAGAGACAGAGACAGAGAGACAGAAAGACAGAGACAGAAACAAAGACAGAGACAAAGACAGAGACATACGTAGAAACAGACAACGTGATACAAATAGACATGTGCAAACATAAGACTTATTTTGTTCCTAAATGTTTTTCTACCTGATCTGTTTGTAGATAAGTTGTCGCGTCTTTTCGTTCTGGTCGAATGCAGCCAAAGCTCCGAATAGCCAAACGCTGACGAGTAGCAACAGTTTCTGGGCAGGCATCGAGGTAGACATTCACAGATATAATTATACGCACGAGATTTGCGAGTTATACTATAACTCGCAAATCTCTATATTATAGTCACGCAATTTTTAAAATATAAATAAGGTTCAATGGAATTGAAGGCACTTCTTTGATACGTCGATAAATTTGTGGATATAATTTTCGACTAATTCCTACAAAACAAAACATTTTGTAGTAGGCCTAGGCTACGAACAGAATCTTATTTGCTTGTAATTAATTAGAGGAAATTAATTTTAAATTTGCACTTTTAAAATGCACGTAATGTTGTAAATGTAGGCCCTATTGTTTTTATGCTGCTTACTTGGTTTCAATCTCACTGTAACATAATTATTGCATTCCATTGTAGGCCTATATTTAGAAACAACTGAATGTAGGCCTACGCAGTAACAATTATTTTATCCTCAGGTTGTTACAGTTTTAAAATGTCCCTTATTTTCGATGTTCAGGTTTCATCTCAAATGATATCCGTGTACGAGGGAGACCCGAATCCAGTCATACTCACCCTCAAATCCACTCTTCCAATCACCTGCCGACGAGAAGGTTCCGACTCATGTGACCTCACCCTACGATTCAGTACAACCAAGGACATCCTCATCCGAGGGAAGGACAAACGGTCTTGCAGTCTCACTCTGACGGAAGAGGACTGGAAAGCGGAAGAAAGGAAAGCCTACCGAGCGGAAGAGAGGATAGAGGTCTATGCCAAGATAGACTACGTTGTGTCGGGTCCAAGGTACAACAGTCTGACGATTTTCATCAGCGAGCTTCCTCCTAAGATGACCGCAGATGGTGAACGATACATCAGCATGTGGAGCAAATACAGTTTGCCAGAGATCATGGTTAGAAGATTACACATAAATATTAGCCCTACTTTTAAACACTTCGCAGAAAATACCTTGAACATATTATTTCCATATAGTGCGTGAACGAGATGAATACACTGCAATGCGTAATAATAGTCAATAGTTCACATCTTGTGAGTCCTATACAGTAAGCCTCACTCATCCTCAAGGATTTCACGACTGGACGTTTACGCTAGTTCGGCTGAAGCACACGGACAACAGCAATAACAATTATTGTTGCTATATCATTTCGGTCAACATTATTATTTACGGAATTATCAAAAGCTGTTATTAGTAATTATTATTATTACTAATGTTATTATTATTTGTTCCTATCATAATTTACTACACTATTACTAATTTATTATCAGTATTATTAATTTCTGATACGACTGTTAATATCATTATTAGACATTTACTATTATAGATTACTAATGACGTAAAGTATGTTCTAGGTTACATTATTACAATTAAGCAATGTCTTCAATTGCTGTGTATTCTTTAGATGGTTAACTATCGAACGTAAAAGTTTAACTGATTTATAATTAGGCCTACGCATAATCCCACACAGTGCACTACATGCAAGATTCGAAGGGAAAAGACACAAAGGCAGACCAAGACTACGCTGGAAAGATAATATAACTTAGGACATAACATCACTTGGACTAACATTGAGGGGGCAGTTGACTTGACAAATGACCGAGGACAATTGGGATCATTTATTCGTACCCATCGCCGCCAAATGGCTGGCGTCAGGAACTGATGATGATGATGATGATGATGATGATGATGATGATGATGATGATGATGATGATGATGATGATGATGATGATGATGATGATGATGATGATGATGATGATGATGATGATGATGATGATGATGATGATGATGATGATGATGATGATGATGATGATGATATGGCCCATCAGTTGAATCACAATAACTAAGTGTATGTCGCTGTGTTGCAGGTCTATCACTATGACATTCCTCAGAGCGTTTGTCGTTCAACGGGAGATCCGAATCTCACAACCTTCGACCGATATTTCTATTCAGTCTACGCCAGCGGACAGTTCACTTATGTCCAGACCACAAGTGGTCCTCCGATTGAGGTAGGCTGTAGTAAATAAGTTAGTATCCTTCATTTCATTCATAGGTAAAAGTAGATTGCTTCACAAAACTACTTCTGAGCAGGATAGATCTAGCGATAGGTAGGCCCTATCATATTTGAAAATTAGTGAAGAAGAATCTAGTATAGTGCTTTCTTGCGACGCAATATAAAGCACTGGCTTAGCACTTATTAGGGTATGCAAACGCTTTACAAATCTCGGATAATCTCACTTGTAGACGCATTTCCTCCGATGCCATCTACCTCAGTGGTAAATCAGTCCATTCTGTCATATTATTATACTCTAAAAGAAGCGCATTTAAAATTAAATGAATTATTGTTTAATTCGACACGCATATTTTAGAAATATATGCGTCGATCCACATATATTTAAAAACATATAAGTGTGGTGTGGCCTATCGTTTGGACACAGTGGCTGATAAGAGTAATAATGATGATGATAAAAGTGATGATGATGATAAAAGTGATGATGATGATGATGATAATAATAATAATAATAATAATAATAATAATAATAATAATAATAATAATAATAGTAGTAGTAGTAGTAGTAGTAGTAGTAGTAGTAGTAGTAGTAGTAGTAGTAGTAGTAGTAGTAGTAGTAGTAGTAGCAGCAGCAGCAGCAGTAGCAGTAGCAGTAGCAGTAGCAGTAGCAGTAGCAGTAGCAGTAGCAGTAGTAGTAGTAGTAGTAGTAGTAGAAGTAGTAGTAGTTGCGGTCCACACCCACAACCAATTCACTCAGCTTCGCTCGATTAAATAATGCCTCATTCCACGCTGTAATTTTGTCGCTATTAGGTGCAGGTGCGACACAAGCCCTGTGGCCAAACGGTGTCCTGCGTCTGTGGAGTGGCAGTTCGGGAAAGAGACTTAATTCTTGTTGCAGACAAATGTACTGACGACATCTTACACACGGTCACCTTCAGCGATGTTGAAAAGCTGCCCAGGGGCGTCGGGATCAGTCAAAGTGAGAACGGAAGATCCTTTGAGGTACTATACAGTCTGTCTGCAGTTGAAAATCCCATTCAAGTATAATGCTACTCAATGAAACTGGTAGATCTGCTGTTGAAGCTTAACGGCATTCATACCGTAGTTTCTATAATGCATGATGACTAGGAAATCTTTTCCATATATAAGCTTATCGCACATATATAGACTAACCTCTTCCAATCTGGTTATAGCCTTCAATGTTTGCTCGGCTTTAATGTGCAGTTCTGAACTATGCATAATCACATTACAGTTGCGTTGAATAGCTTAAATGTAATCGTAAATATGAATCTCAGCGTTCAAAGAAAAGTGGAACGTGAGAGACCTGCTTATTCACCTGCGCTATGGCCAATCAAGACTGCAAGAGGTAGGTTATAGCCAGTTATTAAAAGTCAGGTTAAGAACGTCTTTCTTCTCTGAGAGATCAGAATTAAGAGACAATATGCATGTATTCTTTTACATAATATACAATATAAATGTATCGAAATACAAACATCTCGATAATTAATTTTCTTAGATGACCCTTCCGAGCAAGGTCAGGGTCGTCGCCTATGTGTCATCTTGGCGACTGAACATCGAGATCTACGCGACGTCAAGAGAATACCGAAGAACAGAAGGTCTTTGTGGGTCTTTCGACGGAACTGGATCGAATGACCTCAAGGTCAAAGGAACAAATCGGACCCCGGGAGAGACCATGCTGGTTGATATCGTCGAAAGTTGGAGGTATGAAGAATGCGAGTATGTATGTATCTGAACAATTATATAGCCCATTTTTTTCAGAACAGGTTTCTAATCCAGAACAGGTGTCTAAACGCCTAATCAGAACAGGAGCTGTAAATCCACCAATTCACTGCTGTTTGGCTTCTTAACTGATCCTGTCAATTTTTTCCTTTCTGGCCACTCTCTTCAGAGCCTTTGACAAAGTACCTCATAAAAACGACGAACAAAATTGTAGCCTTATCTCTCTGTATCATCTCATCCTGTCTTCTAATCAGCTCTTCTGCTTTACAACAGCTCCAGTCCATGATCAGATGTGTTCTCGGCGAATGTATCTCTGATCCTGGCATGATTGTCCAATTAAACAGACACGTTTGCTAGCCTAACCCAGCCAGCATACTCGAGTTTGTATGATGTTTGACAACTTTTGGATAGCGTTGCTCTAGCATTGTCCCAAAAGCTATTTTCTGGCTTGAAATCAGTGTAAAGAGTTCAATAAAGAAGAAGCAAAGTAAGCAAATGTTGCTACGTTTCCACACACTTCACGACTTAGATTAACACTGTCACTTTGTCAGAATTGCTGTTAATTTTGAGTGAATCGCATACTGTTACGCTTGACTGAACAGAATACCAGCTGGTGCGAGTCTCTTCGATGGCGTTCCATCGAAACTGAACGAAGGTCAGGCTTCTCTCTTCCCTGCAGAAGATGGTCAGTCCTTTTGCAGCTGCCAAGGTCTGACGAGAGAATGCGGTCTGTCGATCGTCGACAACAGCCTCCTTCAAGGAGACAACAATCGCATTGGAAAGAACACCATCAAGCAAGCAGGGAAGTACATGAACAACAACATCCAACCGAAAAGACGAAAACGGAACCTGGCTTCCAACTCGTCCCACTCGAGGACTGACGAAATCGACTGGGAGTACTACGGACTGGATTTCGACTATAATGATCCGAAGTATGCTCATCGACCAGGAAACCTCTCCTGGCCGACGTCGAACGGGATAACGGAGGAAACCGCAAGAGCGCATTGCCAACGAGTGCTGTGGAATGAGTCTCCTGTCAGAGCCATCTGCGAGAAGCTGGTTGACATGAGCGACGTTAATGGAGTCATTAACAAATGCATTTCAGATATCAAGGTTGGCAGGAATTATATTATTCTAATCAATCCATCTACTTTTGGTCTGTGTACCAATCTCATATTTTTTATTTTTGAGCCTGCATCATTTTCTGCATATTTCGTTCGTTTTTCATTCTATCTGCATCTTAAGCAGGAGGCTGATTTGTTTTATTCAATACAGACCTTTTCTTTTGGGTTCAACGAAACGGGCTTTTGTACGGCCAGAAACATGCTTCTTAATTTCATTCAAATTCTTTCTGCATTACTCGAATTGCAAATCTCACCAGACGGATTGAAATATAATATCTGGAGGCTAATAAATTACAAAACTGAACTTAAACCATAATTTAAAAATAGGCTATACTTGGAATTAAGCTTAATTAACTACTGAAAAATGTATGCTGATTGCAGATGACGGGTGACATGTCTTGGGCTGATGATAAGATCCCAGAAATCCAGAATCTGTGTATTTTCGAGGCGATTACGGCTAACATAACAGAAAGCAATTCAACGATTGAGGAGATAACATCCATCGTCCAAAACATAACAAATGTCGTCTGTCTGCCGCAGGACTGTTCGGGACACGGCACCTGTAGGAATGGCACCTGCATTTGCCACAAAGGTGAATGATCTCTTTAGAAAATAAGTCTTTCCAGTGACGTACAGGTGTGTAATAGGCCTATATATCTCTGACGTTTTCTCACATATATTAGAGCAAAGACAATAATATTACATCAGATGCAGCATGCATATACTCGCGCTCAAGCTGTAGATGAATCCTCTTTACTTCAGAAACCCAGCTAACTTTTGCAGCTCCGTTTTCATCGATTTCTTTTCTCATTGTGTGCACAACCAGGGTACGTTGGATCTGATTGTTCTCTTACGGAGGATGCCGTTCCAAAGATCGTTCGGACTCTGGGACCCTTGTCCTGTGACCTTGACAGATTTCCATGTGAGAAGATCGAGGTGGTTGCAGAAAACGTGACATCTTTACCGACTCTCGTCTGCAGAGTCGACTTCGCAAAGGTAGGAGTCACATTTTTAAACGTTAAAGACTGTAGTGAGTTTAATAATACCAAATTTTTCTTCGGCCTAATGAGGCCTTTCGTTCGAAAAGGTTGACACCTCTGTTCTAAGGTAACATCCATATATTTCATTAGCTAACTAAAGTGGGCAGTTAGGTCAGCGTGTCAATAATTTGATAACAAAGGCTAGAAATTGTGACACGATGTCTGACACCATGTCGTATAACAAAAGAAGATGGAACAAGTAAAAGACATGCTATCGCAAATCATTTGGCATCGCTTTGTATTGTACTATACAGTATTGATTTAATTGTATTGGATGCCAAGATAGAGCTTCGTATTGATAAAATCCCATGCAATGCAATGTAAAACAATGCAAGAGGTTTGTTATAACGTCTTTTATATATCACCACGCACACTTTCATCCTTTCCACTTTCCACTATAGAATGCTAATTGTATTGCATTGAAAAGTATTGAACAGAACGTGGACTCTATAAAAAGAGATAATAGGTTCACATCCTTTGCACTTTTAATTTCCTTGTAACAGCCAATTCATTCTAGCCTCTTCTACACCTATAGTAACCGACATTCTATTACCCAACCGCAGTTTGGTTTACAATTTTTAAATATAATTTTTTTCTTTCCTAGACGTTCAATTCGACGCAATCGTTTAAGACATCAGCCTCAGTGGAAAGTCTGGAGACAGCTTCGTGTAAGTTACCAACGGATGTTCTTCAGGGAGTCCTACTCCTCCTCAGAATCAACTCCAATTCAACGACATCTCCACCTGTTGACTTCTACTCCCTACCTCAGGGTAGCCCCGTTCTTCATTACTCCGTCTCTATCAGTAACAATGGTGAACGTTTCAGCAACGCCCTTCCTCTCACGGTCTACGATTCCAAGTGCTACTCCTGCAACGGATCGCTCTGCTCTCAAAAGGTCGGTGCATCCAGACATGAACTACAAGTAATCTCGGTAGAAATCATTACTCATTAGTCGATGTTTAGCCATTTTCGTGCATCAAAGATGGTGTCGTCGATAGCTCTATGGAGCAAAGTCCGCTCCTGCATGGCACAGACCTCACCCCTAAGGTCCGGGCTCTCCTACAGGGCAAGAAGGACCGAGACTATAAGGGACATAATGGAAAAGAATTAATCCGTCCGTGTTTTAATCTTAGAAATGAAGTTGTTCTAACAAGCTGAGCGAGAGTGAGGGTCCCAAAGGAATGCAAGTGTTGCCAACGCAGCGAGTCTAGCGGGTCCGACAGGATGTGGCCGATAACAGTCGTCAACAATCTGCTAAGGCTGTGTCTAACTGCTTAGGGTCTATGTTTAAGAAGCCTGACTTGAAAAGAAGGGCGAGGAATTGGATTCGGCTCGGAAGGGGACCCTGTGTCGAGTGTGTCGTCAACCGGGACTTGGGCGGCGCCCGATCTGACAACGTCGAAGGAGGCGACCCCGCCAAAGGATGTCTGTGGAAGCCAGGGCAGGGGTAACCGTTAGGGTATTCCTTAGTCCATGCCCGTGTACTAGACCTTTCTTGTGACACAGCTCCCACTCGGAAAAACAAATCCCGCAAATTCCCTTAGCTTTCTGTTGGGATCGCGACGGAGAGAAAGTGTCGTTAGACGCCAGTTCCATGTTGGCCAACTGTGGAACTGCGAGACGTCGCTAAGTAGGTCAGCAGAGGGAGGGTTTGGGCAGGGTGGGCCGGTGGCAGCCGAGGAAGATCCACGATGCCGTCGCCTAAGAACTTCAACCTGTGCCTGAAATCGATTCAAACAGGCAGATATACGACCTGGGGTATCAGTGAAACCTCTCACCAAAATTGGACCTGAAGTTAAGTTAAAATCGTCGATAAAACTAAGCTATAGGGGCTTAACCGAGAAACAGGTTTTGTGAAAAACAAAGCCGCCATATTCGGCCAGGACCATTCCAGACATTATGATGATAATTTTAATCCATAATTTTGTTATATAACTGAACAATTATACCATAATATTGCAGAACGACACTTGTTTGATCAACGGATATTGCTTTGCTAACGGCGATATCAATCGTTTTAACCCAGAATGTGACAGGTGCGAACCAAACGTATCATCGAACTCGTGGACAAAGGATTCAGGTATACGACTATATCGCTTTGTACGTAATAACATCTGCGGCGCCTCGGATTTGCTTCTAACTAACTTTGTGCGAGTTAAACAGCTTCAAACTAATTGATAATTAAATATAATAATTATTGGTAGAAGTCTTATCTGGGATGCGACCGTGACCGATACCTTGGTAACTTAGTTGATCACTTCTTATCTGCTCGATACCTCTCGGGCTGGCGGTGGGGCGGTTGTGAAGGAGGCGGCCTGCAAGCACGTCAAATATGGTCAACTGTCCGCTACCATCTCATTGTTTCTGTAGCATTTGAAACTTTGGTCCCAATTAACAACGATGGCTAGGCCTTCCTTTCATTATCGTCATCAAAATGCATGTTTCTATCAGCACCGGTTCTCACAGTAATTAGTACGCATCAATGTTGAGCTATGTCGAGATATGAAACCTCGTGCCACTAAAATTTCGTACCAAATTCCGTTTAACTGCGCAGAGCCACTTTCGTCCAAAAATATTCGGTCCAAACTGTCCATAAGTAGCTCTAATGGGCATTGCCTAACTCGCCTAGGTTTATACACACCAATATCAAGAGGTTCTATCATTAAATTGGAGTGTTTTTGCTTCTTTCAGACCCTTTGTGTGATCTATGTCGTTCGTCACCTTGTGTCAAAGGCAGTATTTGTAAGTCAACGTTCAAAGGCAAACACACGTGCCTTTACATGACATATGGTCAGTACCATCATATTTTAAATATTTTTATTAGTTTGATTCTTGATTTTTTTCCGTAATTTATTTTTTTCTTTATCAGCGTCGTGTATGTTGTATCGCAACTTCCGAATGATAAGCTTGAGATACTAATTATTTATTTAATTCAGTTTTTCATTCAGTCTGTCATTCATTCATTCATTCATTTAACGCAGTAATCTAGTTTAAGCAGCTACATAATTGTATAGTGTATACGTTATGAACTTGCTCCAGATCGAGACACAGTGATTTTTCTAGTGAAGTATGACCCCCACAATCAGAGTTCTTAGGCGAATATTCAAGCCACTCTGCGAGTCTAGGTCCTTTAATGGCTCTTATGCTGCACGTGGAAGCTATTTTGATGTCGAATCGCCCTGAAATATATTTATGCGCTAAAGCTTATGCTAAACCATATGTTACTGCTATGAATATGTTGGCACATGTAATATTTCTGTAAATAATCGAGTGCGAACGGTTTCTAAAGAAAAGGTAACACTTCCCCTCAGAATATTTCAGATCTTGTCTCACTGGGTTTTCGTCTGTTGATTCACGTAATAACTCGAAGTTACTTTTATGAAGAGGGTCGAACGCAAAAAATGCTGTGTTTCGTTAGCAAACATAGCGTCATTTTGATATTATGACAATTATTTTGACATTTTATTATTTTTACATTATTATTTATTATTATTATTATTATTATTATTATTATTATTATTATTATTATTATTATTATTATTATTATTATTATTATTATTATTATATTATTATTATTATTATTATTATTATTATTATTATTATTATTATTATAGTACTTAGTTCCCTCAGGGTCTTAGACATTAGGCCTACAAGTGTGATGGATCTGGAGCGGCTATATCTCTTCGATCGATGGCAGAGATTTGACAAAAGATCCGCTAAAAGCCACAGCATTGAACCGTTGGATAGTCACCGACAGTTGTTGGAAATTGTTGTTATTATTATTGTTATTGTTATTATTAATTGTTGTTATAAATATTATTATTACATTATTATTATTATTATAATTATTATTATTATTATTATTATTATCATTATTATTATTATTATTATTATTATTATTATTATTATTATTATTATTATTATTATTATTATTATTATTATTATTATTATTATTATTATTATTATTATTATTATTAAGTGTTTTATTGCAAAAGAGTTATTGTGTTTTGATATTTCAGATAGAACAAATATCATCCTTGCGATCTGTCTAACAATTCTGGTCGTAATCATAATCGTCGTAGTAGTCGTAATCATTGTCATTCGGTGCAGAAAAAGAAGCGCATACAAGGTGAATGAATATCTACTCAAATGTGTTTCCGCCAATCTGTTATAACGCAATGTATATCTAATAGAAGGAGAGTAAATAGCGAAAGAAGAGGAATGCGAGGATTAAGAAGAACAACCACAACTAAAAGACGACAAAAAATACGTTACTGTTAAGCCTATGCATAATTATGTTGTCATAAGTAGCCTATTCTAGAGTTTATGTAAATGATCAGAAAGCTAGCGGTTTCTATGGAAATGGTAGAACATCTGACAATATTTCAGAAGAAGAAGAAGAAAAAACAGTGACTGTCCCTTAAACTCGCCTGAAAGGCAGCCACTGATATCAAGTGTTAAACGACCATTTCTCTTAGCCTTGATGTATAAGGGCGGGTGGAAATTGATCTCGCTGTCCGACAGTACAATATCAATGTACTCAATCACGCAACGAATTTCTGTCCGGGCGAAGATTTGAACCCCGATCTCTCAGTTAACAGTCCAACAGGCTAATCACTAGACTATCGTGCACCCTATTATAGCAATGTTCGCTAGAGGACTAAATGGAGTCGAAATCTCGATAAATTGACCCATCCATCGATCCATATATCCCTCCCTCCCTCCCCCTCTCACCGTCTCTCCATCCCTACACCCATCCATCGATGGGTCAGTTCATCCATTCACTATCAATCCATCCGTCCGTCCTTTCATCCCTCTCTCTATTCATATATCCATCCATCCATCCATCCATCCATCCACCCATCCATCCATCCATCCATCCATCCATCCATCCACCCACCCACCCACCCATCCATCCATCCATCCACCCATCCATCCATCCATCCATCCATCCACCACATTATCTTTGCCATTTAAGCACATCACGATATGTTAGTAAATGTCGAATTTTATTTCCTAGGATATATCCGATGATAACAAAGAAATGCACGAGAGCGGTGGACACAAAGACGAGATGAAACAAAAGCTGACGGGTTCCAACTTCTGAGCGCTTACGCTGGTTCAAGCAAACGTTGTCTACAAATTAATATTAAACCAAACGGATTTTTTTATCTAAAGAAAACGTGTCCTGCATAGACATACTGCTATAGCAAACTGAATAGACTTTGGATTTGATTAATCTACGGAAAACATGGACTGATTGCAGATAATGCAGCTAATTGATTGAGCTTTTGTCCTTGCTGCATTGACGAAATATTCATAATCAGGCTGTTGTCGAGAAAGGTTTTAAAATAGCCTGCGTGACTTACTCCTGCCTTTCTATATAACATATAAGCTCGAATTCTTAACAGACAAGTTAGACATCCTGTGATTTAAGTCCATTCAAACACTTTTAATAAATTCTAGTGCTAGCTGTTTGACTTTTTGTCTACTTCCACTTAGAAGTCTCTAGTACGTAGTCGCTGGTCACTGAAAGCCAATCGCCAATTAGGATTATTCGACCTGTTTCTGTAGTCTGATATTCCACCACACAGTGTAGGCCTACGGTCCACGTTGTCATTATAGCTAAGTTGTCTGTTAACTTGGAGTTGCGAGTTCGAATCTCTACCATCGTGTAGGAACCTTGAACAAGTTATCAATGCACATAGCAAAATTGACTGAACTGTAGTTATTATTCGGTGTGGCGCTATACAACTACAGTATGGTCTACTTAAGACAGGAAATAACACTTCTGAAGCTACTTAAGACAGACAGAAACAGAGACATATACAGTCTGTCTGTCTCTGTCTCTATATCTGTCAGAGAGACAGACACAGACAGACAGACAGACAGACAGACAGAGGAGTGAGGAACACGAAGAAACATGCCCTGTTTAGATCTGCTAATCAGCCATGATACAGAGCGTTTGTGAGATACGCGCGGTGGCGTAACAACTTAGCCGGGGGCCCTTTGACATTTTAAGCTTGGAGTCCCTTTTAACAGTCATGGGAGTTTTTGTTTGGGGAGGGGCAAAACTTCTGAGCGCTTAAGCTGGTTCAAACTAAGTGTCGTCTACAGATTAGTTAACATTATGCTTGATCCTATTGATCTTTATTGGTCTAAATAAAACTTTGCCTATAATTATAGAAGTGCTATTACAGCAAACCGATTTGCCAGTGGGCTTTAATAATCTAGAAAAAGTCCTCTACCTATAAATAATTCACCTAATTGAACGGTCTCCTGTTCATGCTAGTATTGTCGAGATATCCGTAAATGCATAAAGTATTACATAATTATACATCCATATATACATACCTACATAGGCTTGTACATGTTCATTGCTCCGTACATGCATGCACAATTACAATTATCAAGGTCCAAAGCATGGAATAGTGTGCCTAGAAATATCCGAACTGCGTTAAGCTTCACGCAATTGAAAGAACTTGTGCGTGCGCACACAACAAATCATGTCATGTAGTTAAGAATTATTTAAGAATTATCTTACGTTCTTTGTTCTGTTATTTTTGTTGAGCACTGTTTGTACACGTAGAAAACACCTGCCCATGACTAAAACTTAATTGAAGTCCAAACTCCCGTGCTCAATTTTGGACATAATATTCTATAAATTCCTAAGGCATATATTACTAGGTCATTTGCCATCCACATATTAATTTGAATCCACAGGCCCCTACCTTAGCGGGACTTCTGTCCCTTCAAGGTCCCCAATGTTTCTCTGCTTAGTTTAACCTATATCGTTGCGTACATTACAAGCGGCCATAACAATTATAATGGTCTGTTTTATTTTTTTGTCATAACTCTAGCAAATTTTCATTATTTTCTTTCGTGGGAACAATAGACTGATTTGAATTGAATATTTATTGATAATATATCGTACAGTGTCTATTGCAGAAGGCATCAACCGATGGCGCAGAAAAAACAAGCCGTAATCAAATCAATTTCCAAAAGATCAATTCGTAAGATAAAGAGGATAAGCGATTTGAAAAAGTCTTAAGCAGATAAAGAAATGACACAGGACACTGAACGGAACTGTTAGAAATAGGGACGGAGGTTCAAAATCTAGATCTAGCATACCTGCATACAGGCATACTGTACACATAGATATACAGAATAAATACACATATCTACACACATACATACAGACACATGAATACATGCACACACATGCACACATACATACTCATACATATACACATACATACACACATACACACACATACATACACATACATACACGCATACATACATACATACACACACAAATACACATACATGCCCACGTACACCGGGCTACACCCACAAATACACACACATGTACACATACATGCATACACACTAGTAGATTAGTAACACGGCGTTGGGGACATCATCGTAATTACGTTTAAAACCAGTTTTGACTGGCCTACAACACCCAGTTTTTCTGGCCCCCACCACTCCATTATCTCACCGAATTAAGAGGATGCCGATCTATACCATCTAGGCTTCCAGAGGGTCCTGAAACCCACGGACAATTATAGCCAATCGACTTCCAGGCAGTCCGTGGAATCCACGAACGCTTATAGCTTAGAAGTCCTCGAGTGTGACCATTTTCACAGTGTGACAATAATATCTGTCACAAGTGTCACGCTGAAGCTGTAAGCCGCTATAAGCCAGTAATCAGCACACATTAAGCGCACACATACGCACAGACACATACACGCATACACACACATACATACTGAGATACACACAGACATGTACACACACAAACACACATATACCCAGACATACACACACATATACACACACAGATTGAAAAAACTAGTTTTGGCTAAAGTAATCATGTCTTGAGAATGTTTAGCGAGTTCTCTTATTTGGTCTTCTCATTATAGGTAAATAACAATAGACTGTGATGTGGTTTAAGTTTTTAAAAAAGCAAAAAAAACTAACCACAGATTTTGGTTTTTAAATTCTCCTTTTGTAGTATGATTTCATACAGTTTTATCTGTCCGTAAGCACGACCCATTTTGCCAATCATCGCTGTGTTAGATTATTCATCTGTTATCAGTTCAGGCGTTTGTAATGAAGTTTGCCTGCGGAGCTTGCCTGCGGAAGGAAAAAGATATCACAAAACGCTGTTTAGGCTAGCCTATATATGGACCATAGGAGCCCAACAGGCAGGCAAAAAATGCAATAAAGAGCGGCGAACATGCGCACAGACCCACACAGAGTTACAGGCCTTTGCTAACAAAGCACCCGTAATAGGCTTCTGTGTAAAAAACTCGCAGGCCAGAGAAGACATAATTAGACAAACAGACAGACAGACAGACAGACAGACAGACAGACAGACAGACAGACAGACAGACAGACAGACAGACAGGCAGACAGACAGACAGACAACCACAGAGAGCGAGAAGTATGGACACATAGACCATGCAGATGGTTGCAAAAACAGGCATGTATATTTATAGACGGGCAGCACATTGCCGGCGTCCGAGATTAATTAGTTTGCACTATATTGCATTGTTTTATCATTCAACGATTGATATGAAACAGATGTCCCTTCACTGCAACGGTCTACATCGAAACGGCAGCATCCTGGTTCTCTGGCATTGAGAAATAGGCCTATATTACATTTACGTAAAGTTGATAAATCCATCCATCTATCAGTCAATCTATCCATCTATCCATCTATCCATCTATCCATCCATCCATCCATCTATTAGTCAATCTGGCCATCTATTCATCCATCTATCAGCCAATCTGGCCATCTATCCATCCATCCATCTATCAGTTCATCTATCCATCCATCATCTATCCATCCATCTATCAGCCAATCTGGTCATCTATCCATCCATCTATCAGTCCATCCATCCATCTATTAGTCAATCTGGCCATCTATTCATCCATCTATCAGCCAATCTGGCCATCTATCCATCCATCCATCTATCAGTTCATCTATCCATCCATCATCTATCCATCCATCTATCAGCCAATCTGGTCATCTATCCATCCATCTATCAGTCCGTCCATCCATCTATCAGTCAATCTATCCATCTATCCATCTATCCATCCATCCATCCATCTATTAGTCAATCTGGCCATCTATTCATCCATCTATCAGCCAATCTGGCCATCTATCCATCCATCCATCTATCAGCTCATCTATCCATCCATCCATCTATCCATCTATCCATCCACCCATCTATCCATCCATCCATCCATCTATCAGTCAATCTGACCATCTATCCACCTTTTTATCAAATGTTTTCATATCGAACGTTTTTTCAAAAGATTCCAGCGGACTATACTAAATGATCCATGTTAGCAGCATTCATAGCGCCTCTGAGTAGTTCCCTTGAAGGAGAGTTATATAAATCCCCGAATGAATGAATGAATGGCAGACCAAATTTCTTCTAAAGAGTATTATATATCTTTCAGAAGAGTGTTATTTACTCACGTTTTTCGCAGTAAGTTTCCGCGTTGAAAAATCATCTTCTTTCTCCTTATCAGACAAGTGATTTCTTATCTCTCTTTAAGAGCAAGAGGCCCGTAGTCTGGTTTACAACAAGCAACGAAAAAATGGTCGATCTTCACCCCTTGGTGGCTATGAGGCTTCTGCGCAGCAGGTTTACACAAACCTCGCAGCAGGCTGCATGGATCAGTGGCCTATAGCCTACGGTGAATAAGTCGCGGCCATATATGGCTCTGGTCACAGCCACATCAGCAGCAAGGATAACAAATCCTAAGGAACGCAAAACCTTACTTAATGACGTTTGACTAGCTAAGCGTACATGGAGAGTGGCGCTCCTAGTGATAAGGGTATATACGTCATGCATACTTTATTGTATTGTATTTTCAATCGAACAGCTGTCAAAACACAGCTGTAAACAATAAATTGAAATTAACACTGAAGTACCAACAGAGATTAATTATAAAGATATTGTTCTGTATCGAAAATAGTACATTGTTTCGTCTAGATTACCAACAGAGAGCTAATTATAATCGAATGAATTTTATTACGACAAGTGGGAGTTAGCTAGTGTAGGTAACATGTCAGTGTGGGCGATGACGGAGATTGTATTGTTACATAACAAATGCATTGTGTTTTTTATTATTTGGAAAACAGGAAAAACAATATATTTGTATGCGTGAACATAATAGAATGGAAAAAAGATAAATTGTTGGTTAACGTTCTAAAAACGCTTTAAGAGTTTATTGCGTGCTGAATGGATAGCTAATACATGAATATTGAATAACAATAATAATAATAATAATAATAATTAGCCTTGTTTTTGAACGAAGCCCTCACGACTTTCAATCACGATTATCTATTCATCTTGCTCCTTCCGCAGTGGTGTGGTTTGGACTTCTCAGCAAAAAGTATAGCCCCCTAATCGTACGGCGGTGGTGCGCTAGGAATAACAGACTCACTACTCCAACCACCTACGATGAAAACTTTTATATCGCGGTTCGCGGACAGAATTTTTTCAATTTAAATAAAAGAATCGGTTGTGGTATACATAAAACATAATGTTAGGGCAAAACTTCTGCAAGTGGTTAGTTATAGGTAAAACAAATCTGTGCTGCCGCAGATGTATTGGGGAGCACTGTTTCAAACATTTAGCACAGCTGCGAAATGGCTTTGAGACGAGATCTTGCGCTAAATGTGGGAGGGGCATCAAAAACCACTTGGGTGAGTGTATACGTTGTGGTTATTACGTCATAAAATCAAGAGTTCGGCGCTGCGGACTAACCCGTGAATTCGAGAAAGAATGGAACAGACTAGCGAACATAGTAGTAGAGTAAAAAATTCTCTATTAAAGAAACGATTCCGTTATTGTATTGAGATAAAATAGATGAGCAAGCGACAATCGAATACATAGTAAACAAAATTTCGTTTTTAAACAAACGATTCCGTTATTGTATTAAGGAAAAGTTTGCCATAGTAATATAAAATAATTTATAATTATGGCATTGTCTACGAATGAAAAAATTGAACAATTGTTGGGTGAGTTTACCGGTCCCCCAGCTCTTCGAGCTGTTCTAAAAAATATCTTAGACGAACCTATCCCAGATGCAGTCAAAAGGCGCTTACTACAGCCACTGCTTCCAAGGCCAATTCCTCCAGTGCGCAAGCATAGAGGGGTAAAACGCAAGGCCCTTCTGGCACAATTCGACCCGCTCCTCATTAAGAAGGAGAGAGGTGGACCACCGCCATTTCTAGTACACAAAGAGCTCGCCAACCAGCTTCTGAGAGACTTCCGTGCAGAAGTACCTCTTAACCACAGGCTGGAAAGAGATGCGTTGGCTTTCTTGAGTGCAATGGAGCACAACATTGAGGCGCAACTCAACGAAGAGCTGTTGAAACAAGACGGTCTGAAATACTCGCAAGTGTTGACAGTTGAGTTGGAAAAGCTGGCTCCGACCGTTGACATGTTGTACGACGGAAACGCGACCCCGGGTACTATTACCAATACGGCCTACTTTCGAAGCAAAGCAGTGCCAATTACGAATGCGAGTAAAATCCAAGGGGCTGTACGAAAGGCCAAGGCCGAAGTACTAAAAAGCCTCGAGGACTATACCAATGAGGGGTCAGGCTGGAGGGTGAGGCGGGTCGTGGCGGTAGACCTCAGCGTTGCAAAATATCAACCATTTCGTGCAAGGAGCTACTTTCCTACACCAAAGTATATACCCCCTCGTACGGTTATTAATGTAAAGAATAAAGATAACCGATGCTTCGAGTGGGCCATATTAAGTGCTATGTATCCAGTAGGTCATGGACAAAATCCAGATCGCCCAACTAAGTATCGGGGCCACCTCCTCGAGCTAAACTTCGATGGTATAGAATTTCCAGTGAAGGTCACAGATATCGGTAAGTTCGAACGTCAGAACCCTAATATAAGCGTCTCAGTCTTCGGGTGGGATAAAGCTTTGTATCCAATTTATGTCTCAAAGCAGACCAATAGAGACTATAATATCGATCTTCTACTGTTAGTCAGTGGTGAGAATTACCACTACGTCTGGATTAAAGACCTTGGCCGAATTCTTAATCAAAATAGCAAAGACAAAAACAAGAAACACCCATGTCGTCGCTGCCTACACATATTCTGTAGACAAGACTTACTGGATGCCCATATCAAAGATTGTCAGGGCATCAGTGAGAAGCCTCAGCGAATTGAGATGCCAAAAGAGGATGAAAATATCCTCAAATTCCAGAACCACCACAAACAGATGCAAACCCCATATATCGTTTACGCAGACTTCGAGGCTCTAAACATACCAATCGAAGGTGCAGTCATGAACCCCAGCAAGAGCAACACCAGACAGATAGCTGAGCAGAAACCGTGTAGCTTCTGTTACATAGTGGTTCGATACGATGGCCGCACCAAGAAACCAGTTTTATATCGTGGAGAGGACGCCGTGCAACAATTCCTACAACGAATACAAGGCGAGCTGGACTCTATCAAACAAAGGCTGGCCACCCCAGCTAAGATGGTTATGTCACCGGCCGATCGCCAATCATTCCGCGAGGCTATCGAATGTCACATCTGCGGAGAAGCGCTCGAAGCGGATAGAGTTCGCGACCACTGCCACATTACCGGTAAGTACCGAGGTGCTGCTCACAACGCCTGCAACCTCAAACTTCGAATATATCCAGATAAGTGTAAGGTACCGGTGGTCTTCCACAATCTGCGAGGTTACGACAGCCACCTCATAATGCAAGCGATCGGAGGCTGTGAGGCCGCACAGGATGAGGAAACTGATATTAACTGCATCCCAAACAATATGGAGAAATACATGACATTCAACATAGGACAACTGCAGTTCATCGATAGTCTCCAGTTTCTAAACAGCTCGTTAGATAAACTATCAGGAAATCTGTCGCTAGAGGATCTCAAAGTCACAACGGCATATATAAAGGAAAATTTCGTTCATAACGAACGGCTAAAATTAGATCTGTTGAGGCGAAAGGGCGTTTATTGTTACGAATACATCCATGATTACCACCGCTTCGAAGAAGATCGACTTCCACCCAAAGAAGCGTTCTACAGCAGGCTCTCCCGAGAGAACATTTCTGATGCGGATTATGAACACGCCCAACGAGTATGGAATGAATTCGATTGTAAAACTCTGGGTGACTATCACGACTTGTATCTCCGTACGGATGTACTCCTACTAGCCGATGTCTTCGAGACCTTCAGATCCACATCGATGAAGCACTACAGTCTGGACCCGGCTAACTACTTTAGCCTACCAGGAATGGCTTGGGACGCTTTGCTGAAAAAGACGAAAATCGAGCTCGAACTTCTCACCGATATAGACATGCATTTGTTTGTAGAGAAAGGCCTCAGAGGCGGAATTTCGATGGTATCCAAGAGATTCGCAAAGGCCAACAACCCACTATGTCCAGATCATGATACCACGAAGCCAGAAAACTGGATCATGTATCTCGATGCTAATAACCTGTACGGCTGGGCGATGCAACAGCCATTACCAGTTGGAGGATTTAGCTGGGAAAGTCCAACTCTCGACGAAGTGTTGGAAACTCCAGACGACGCGCCTGAAGGCTTCCTACTTGAAGTCGATCTCGGGTACCCGGAGCACCTCCACGAATCACATAGCGACTATCCCTTAGCACCGGAGACCCTGACAGTCCAAGAGGGGTGGTTGAGTGACTATCAGAATGTGCTTATGAACGAGTTGGGAGGCAAGTTCACAAAGCATGTGAAGTTAGTACCAAGCCTACGACCTAAGGAGCGGTATGTGGTCCATTATAGAAATCTCAAACTCTACCACTCGTTAGGGCTACGAGTTTCTAAAATTCATCGTGTCATTAAGTTTAGACAGGAGGCATGGATGGCTCCATACATCGAGATGAATACGAAATTGAGAGCGAAGGCAACGTCGGAATTTGAGAAGGATTTCTTCAAGCTGGCTAATAATGCGGTCTTTGGAAAGACCATGGAAAATCTTAGAAAAAGAATCAGAGTTAACCTGGTACCGACCTCAAAAGTTGACAAACTTCGTAAACTAATTGCTGACCCGGCCTACATATCACACAAAATCTTCAACGACCAACTCGCCGCGATTCACAGTTTGAAGAGCAAGCTCAAGTTAAACAGACCTGTATATGTCGGCCAGGCTGTCCTCGACCTCAGCAAGCATCTGATGTACGACTTCTGGTACAACGATGTGAAAAACGAGTACGGAGAAAAAGCCCAGTTGCTATATACAGACACTGACAGCCTGTTATTTCAGGTGGAAACTCCGAACGCCTATGCCGATATGTGGAATAAAAAACACCTATACGACCTCTCAGAGTTTCCAAGAGACAGCCCATATTACGACGTCGAGAACAAGAAAGTCGTGGGAAAGTTCAAAGATGAATGTAACGGAGTTGCCATAGCCCAATTCGTGGGACTGCGTCCGAAGATGTACTCGATCTTAAAATCGGGCGGTTCAGAGATCAGGAAAGCTAAAGGCGTTCAGAGAGCAGTTGTGAAGAAGGATCTGCATCACGAGCTATACAAGGAGTGCCTGTTCGAACGAGAAGAGATGCGGCACACACAAGTCGTGATTAGAAGCCACGACCACCAGATCGGAGTGTACGAGCAGAATAAGATCAGCCTCTCTCCATTAGACACAAAAAAGTGGATAGAGGCCGATGGGATAACAACGCTGGCATACGGGCACTACAAAATCAACGACGGTTGAGTATTCTATCGGGGGGTAGCTCAGTGCCCATAGGCACCAGAAGCAGCTCCTCACGGACAAAACCGCGGCCAGGCCCATCAACTAGATGGTATAAAGCCGGTTGCTCAGCCTGCCGAACAACATCCAAAATAGCGTGGATGGTGAGCGACCAGTTAGGATCGGTGGCACGTTTGCTTCCACCTTCGAGCTCGCCGGGAGCGTACAAATATCGGACGAGAACGTTGTGCCCGAGAACAGGCTCATCCAAGCCCCACAAACGAGTTTTCATTTGTGAATGAGAGGGCTTCTGTGTCACTTTAGCAGCTTTCATCGCTTCAACCGGCTTCATGTCGAGCAAGCGCGTCGGCTCATCGTTTAGTGCAGCTACAACTTCGGGCAATCGTCGAACCCATTCCACTGACCGTTCGGATGACCCCCTTGCATCCAGGAGCAATTCCTGAGCGTATTGAGCACCGAAGAGTCGCTCAGCTAGAGTACGGTTAAAGCGTTCAACGATGCCCTGTTGGCGATGATTTCCGGCCTGTCCGCGTCTTACAAGAACGTCGTGCTTCGTCAGCAATGGTGTAAAATCACCCATAAATTCGCGTCCAGGATCGACCTGAAAGAGTCGAGGCCAAGTTAATGGGCCCCTCTTATAGATCCGGCTTAAAGCGGCGGCGACTTCGGTCGCACTTTTGTTGATCAACGGTTCAGCTTCTTTGTATCGTGAGGCAACATCAACAACAGTGAGAGCGTATTTATAAGTCTTTCGACCTACTTTATCGTGAGGTAAAAACAAGAGATCGGCTTGGTGTACGGCGTTTGGTCGAGTTTCCTCGAACTTTGGACGCGGTATGCGGCGTGGAACGGGTAGATAAATCTGCCACACAGCTTGTTTCTTCAGCCAATCGCGAGCCTCGGCCTCGGAAACTTTGGCGGCCACGGCTAGTTTCTTCACCGCAGCCTTACCTCGCCAGTAACCTCTAGGGCTGTAATAGACGGCTGAAAGGTGCTTAGACATTTCAGTAATACTATATATTACAAACAGGTAAACACATACACAAATGATTTTCATTAGCGCCGCCGTCCAACACCCATCCCTAGCCTCGACTTCGCTGACATAATGGCCGATACGAGCCGGGCATCCTTCTTCTCATAATCCGGAGTTTCATCGGTGAGTGCGATCTTCGACGCGGCTGCAGCGAGGATGTCATCTGCGTGGTTACGCCCTGGGGTATCTTTATGAACTGCATAAGCCACATCGTGGTGGAGGCACGCACGGTCGAGCTGATTAACACCGTGATATCGCTGTGACAGCCGTTTGTCGAGTTTTGTGAATGGTCCACAGTAAGAGTACTTTCCCGTGTTCTGAAAAGAACCTCCCGGATTATCTTCCGAAGACATACCGGATGGAAGGCTCATATGCATCTCAGGCAGAGGAAGAGCGTTGAGGGCCCTATTCAGTAAAGAACTTCCAGTCTTTCGCACTTTAGAAGGCAAAATTTGGCTCTTCTTTGCACCGCAGACGGCACAGGTTCCCTTCTTGGCTGGCCGACCGTTTCGTAACTCGACGATTGTTTCATTTGAAGTCTCAGTATGTTTCTTACATCGTAGGCAATACATTGTGTTCGTTGAATACAATCATAACTCGTTGTCTCTATATGGAAATAACAAATTTCGATCTCGAAGCCGACGATGGGAAAAAACACCACCATTGGTTGTTGCCATCAAGCATACGATGCATAATCTGTGGGCCTAGCGGATGTGGAAAAACAAACCTACTACTCAACCTCCTTCTGAAGAAGGGGTACCTACGTTTTGACCGGCTCTATCTATACTCAAAGTCTCTGGGACAGGAAAAATATCAGTTTCTTCGGGACTGGATAACAGAACTCGAAAAAGTTGCCGGTAAGGAAGTGGCTTCCTTTCACTCTTGCTCAGATGAAATAGTTCCAGTTGAATCATTAAATAAGAATGCCAGAAGCCTTCTAGTGTTCGATGACGTCATGCTTGAAAAACAGTCGCCCATTGAAAGGTATTTCACTATGGGTCGACACGGTGGCGCGGACTGCTTCTACTTAACGCAGAATTATTTTCGAATTCCGAAGCAAGCGATCCGTGACAATGCTAATCTTATCGTCCTCTTCAACCAAGACAGCAAAAATTTGCGAGCCATTCACGATACGTTCGTGGGCGGCGACATGTCTTTCGATGAATTCCGTACGTTCTTCAGCGAGTGCGCTGCCCAACCATATGGATTCGCAGTCATAGATTTGACGTCCAAGGTGTACGATGGAAAATATCGTTGCGGGTTCGATCGCTTCTATAAGCCCAAGGCAAGTATTTAAAGACACGATATAGGCAACATATAGCCGACATACAACCACGATGTGGACAAAAGTTATCGTTACTGATTGATTGAATGTGTATAAAAAAATACCTTAGCGTGACAGTTGTGACGATATTATCAGTCACATTGTGAAACTTGTCACACTTGAGAACTTACAAGATATAGTCGACATACAACCACGATGTGGACAAAGGTTTCGTCTAAACAGGAGCGAGACGCGTTAACTCAGGATTACTTAGCTCGTAGAAATCGATTGAGACAGCGTTTCGTGGATGAGAAGCTCGGTGAAGCCAACCTTCAGTACGATGCGGCAAAGCTTTTCAAACCAATCGCCACAGCCACGGCTGAATCACAGGCGGCTACGTCTAAGGAGTTGCAGAAAGTTACCAGCGCTTTACAGGATTTGCCAGCACAGATTTCAGAGTCTGCTAATTATAACCCGATAGCAGCGTTGTTCGGTGATTCCGTGGGAGCAGTTGCTCCAACGGCCGCTCCAGCCCTTCCAGCGCTTCCAACATCCCGAATTCCCCCCGCATTGTTAGTAGATCCAAACAAATATCTCAACGTCGCGGCAATCACACGGCATGGGTTTAAACCTCCGAGCGAGCTCGATTTAGCCGACATTGCAGGTGCTGAAAAGATAATCGGTGAGGTAAATCACTATAATCGCCACACCCTGGGCAAAGAGAAAAGGAAAGCCAATAAGCAAGGAGACGAAGAAAAGGTAGATGAGGTGACTGCAGATATCGAAGCCCTAAGGGAATATAAAAAGCGAATCCATACACTGCTAGCGGGCCACAGCCTCATCAAAAAGGGAAAGGGTTTCAGTGTCCCAGCCGTTCCTCTTAAATTACAAGGTAGCGCCTTGGGTGAGCTCTCCGTCGATCCCGTCGCGCTGTCTGCTGGTAGACTGAGAGTGTTTAAAGGTGGTAACCTCGTTCTCGAATCTCCGGCCGATGAGTCGTTGTTCAGCCTGTTAACGAAACGATTCGTTAAGACTAAGCAATACTCTCCTCAAGCAATCGAGACTTTTAAAAAGCTCGTACAGATGTCTGGTCTGCCTATTCATGGCCGGAAAAGTAAAAAGTTCCAGCTGATTCGTGGCGGCGCGGTGCAATTTTATAATGACCCAAACGCCCTGGTAGAGAGGTTGCAGCTTTTGGTGGCCTCTAAGGCCGCGGGAAATACTGGTCTCGGCAACGAAATCTCCGCCATTCTTGATGAGTTACTGCGTTCCGGTGCGATCTCCAAAGAGCTGGCACTCGAATTGAATAGAAACATGCTCATAAAATAGAAATAGAAAACAAAATTCATGGCTCAGATGGAACGCT
The DNA here is from genome assembly GCA_963556255.1 of Allolobophora icterica. Taxonomy (NCBI): domain Eukaryota; kingdom Metazoa; phylum Annelida; class Clitellata; order Crassiclitellata; family Lumbricidae; genus Allolobophora; species Allolobophora icterica. The sequence goes on from OY744604.1 coordinate 94,934,973, forward strand.
CGGAGAAACTACTCGAAGAAATTCGAGAACTTTTGCAGCCTAAGGAGAATTTTAGCATAGTTGTTTCCTCAGATACAACAGGGTGGACCACGGCTTTCTCACCACCGCTGTACCTGGATCCAAAAAGACGCTTTGAGCTTGCTTTGGTCAATCTTGAAACTTATAATTCGATTCCGAACATTGACAGTTCAAATAACAAGTTCGTCTACAGCACCGACAATGGTGTGACGTGGAAGACGATCATTTTGCCCGACGGAAGCTACGAGATCGCACAGATTAATGATGAAATCGGTAGGCAGTTAGAAAAGCAAAATTCTCCGACGGGTGTGGCACCACTCGGCTTTAATTCTCCTATTACCATAGGAGCTAACGCATCTACCCTACGCGCCTTCATAAAAATTACGAATGCCCTATATAAGGTAAATATGGCTCAATCTACCATCAGGCAAATGCTCGGTTTTAACCCTCAGAGGCTTGGTAGTGGTTATAAAGAGGGAGAAAATCCAGTCGATATTCTCCGCGTGGACACAATCCTGGTAAATTGTGACATTATCTCTGGATCGTATCGAAATGGTAGCCAGCTGCCAGTAATCTACAGTTTTTTCCCGGATGTGTCGCCCGGCTACAAGGTAATCGAGTCTCCGAAAAATCTGGTGTACCTACCAGTTGCACCGGCTGGTAACGTACAGGGCATTCGTGTGTGGCTGACCGACCAGAATGGTGAACAATTAAACCTCCGCGGTGAGACAGTAACTATAAGGTTTCACATCCGCAGTGCGTAAATGTTCACACTTAAATATTCTAATGTTGGTTCTTGGAATTAAAAAGCGGCGTCGTGTCGTGGGTGGTGGACTTTTCGACTGGATACCCAAAATCGCGGGTTTCCTTGGCCGTGCAGGCTCCTTCATTTCGGCGAATAGAGGCACAATCACAAACGTTGCCAAGGCGGTTGGTAATGTCGCGAAAGCCGGCGCCACAACAGCATCTGCCGTCAGGCAAATTGTTGATGCCGTGAAAGCGAGACGCGCTGCAGCCGTAAATGAAGCTCATTTACGAAATGAAAATTCAGCTGCCGCGCCCGTTGTCCCCGCACCTTTGGAGAAGGCGCTCAGCGACAAGAGCATCGAATACTTAAAACAACTGGCTGTGAGTCCGCCACCCGTTGTTCCGACAATGGCTGACATAAACAGCCGTATTGCTGGATCCGGTTTCAAAACTATAAAGCCGAGTCGCGGCGGCAAGGGTCTGTTTCTCGCAAAATGAAATAAAAAAATTCCGACTAATTCATAAAACGCAAAAAATGCTTTACCCACCACACATGAATTTCATTTACAGCATGATTAATAATTGAAGCTTGAACTTTTTTACTTATAATAATGGCGGCATTTGACGTGCCGAGTGAAATGTTGGACATCGCTTCGGCGGTACCCGATGATAATAGCATCGAATCGTTTGAATACCGCGAGTATGAATCACAAAACCCTGCGGCTATTAACAATGGCCAGGCCATACAGATAGACATCCAGAACCAAGACATTTTCACGCAGCCTTCTAAGAGTTACCTTCTTGTGGAGGGCAGGATTACATCAACTGGCGCGGGTTACAACGCAGACTCGTTGGTGTCATTCATCAACAATGCTATCCCGTACATGTTTTCTCAAATTCGATACCTGGCTAACAATACCGAGATAGAGAATGTCATGTCACCTGGGCAAGCCACGACGATGAAAGGCATGCTGGTATACGGCGATGATTTTTCCAAAGGCGAAGGTTTAAACATGTGTTGGCAGAAGGACACGAGTGCGGCGGCGGCGGCCGCGAATATCGGCTTCGAGGCCCGTCGACTGATGATCATTGGAAAACCCGTCCCCATCGGCACATTTTCATTCATCGTTCCCTTAAGACATCTATTCGGTTTTTGCGATGATTATCACAAGGTCGTATACGGGATCAAACACTCTTTACTGCTGAGCCGGCAGGGGGATGCAGACGCGATCTTCAAGGAAGCCGCTGCGGCCAATGGCCAGATCGCGCTGACTAAACTCTCCTGGTTCATGCCGCATATAATACCCGCTTTGGAGTATAAAAGCGTGCTTATGAAGCAGATTGAAGCCAAGGTTAAGGTACCTGTAGCATTCCGCGCCATGCAATGCGACAACATTGCGGTGCCACGAGCGACGACTTTTTCCTGGCGTTTGAGCGTTAAGTCGGGCACGGAAAAGCCACGCTGGATTCTTGTTGCTTTTCAGACTGGAAAGAATGCACATCAAGGCCAGAATCCGGCACTGTTTGACCATGTGCAGGTTCGCAACATTTTCGCTATGCTCAACAGCGATCGCTACCCAGTGGTTGACATGAATCTCGACTTCACCAAGAGGACAACCTCTCGCGCTTACAAGGCCCTACGTGACTTCAAGGAAGAATATTGCGGCATAGACGCGCGTGAATCGTCATGCCAACCGACACCAATCGAATTTGTAGATTTGTTTCCGATCTTCGTTCTGGACGTGCGCAGGCAATCTGAACGACTTAAAACCTCTGTACAGGACATACAAATCAAGGTGGACTTTAACGAGGGGGTACCAAATAATACGACAGCATATGCCGTCCTGATCAGCGACCGACTCCTGAATTTTGAATCGGATGGCAGCAAATTCAACGTCGTCTACTAGAAATCGGTTTTCACATTTAGATACAAGGCCCTCTTTTAGATATATTTTTTCCAAAAATGAAAACTGAATACGTTGCGTTCGGCCTTTCACTGACCGAAGGGCAAAAGCAAACATTAGCTAGAGCTGCGCGCGCCGGCACTGGTGCCACGATCCGACTCGCTCATGGCCAGCTTCGTGGAGAAGATAAGCTCGCGCTTACGAAAGTTCAAGCCGCCCGAATCGTGAGGAAGATTTCGGAAGGCGTTGGCATGGAGCTGAGATTCACCAAAACACAATTGAAAAAGATGACAAAATCGGGCGGATTTCTTCCACTACTGGCTCTCCTCCCGCTGATTTTTGGCGGGTTAACCGCGGTGGGTGCCGCGGCTGGAGGGGCCGCCGAGGTGGCAAAGGCCGTGCACAACAAACAGGCCAGCGATGCAGAGGCTCTGCGCAAGAAACAGGCCAGCGATGCGGCCCAAGCCGAGAAAAAACGGATCGACGACGCGGCTTTAGCAGAGGCCGCGCGTCACAATCGCGAACTCGAAGCTCAGGTCCGCGGGACCGGTTTATATCTCGGGCGCCAGACTTATGGTGGTTGCTGTTCAATGTGTAAAGGATCCGGCCTGTACATCGGACAAAAAAACTAAAACCGCTGAGCAACTTTGACATAGAGAAAGTTGCCAGAGCGCTGCCGCATTTCCGCGGTGTTTTCATGCGAGATGGTCTGCCCGCCGTGGCTCGTGAGAAGGAGTGTGGAGTTGTTAATCTGGATTCCGGTTCTGGTGATGGTACTCACTGGGTCGCCTATTGGATAGATGGACCAAAAGCCGTCTATTTTGACAGTTATGGGCTGGATCCGCCTCTCGAAATTTCTAGATATTTAAAAAATCCTATAAGAACACAAACATTTCAGCTACAGGGGCCAGATGATGTGGTATGTGGTCATCTCTGCCTAGCCGTGCTAATAGAGCTCGCTGCTGGAAAGAATTTTGAAGATATCGTGCTTGACTTATGTTAGACTTCCGTCACCTTTTTGTATATAAAAAATGCCGGTTGATAAATTTGGAAGAGACGGTGGAGGTGGGGTGGGAGGGGGGCAGATAAGCGCCGCTGGGCTCGTCCACAAAGCGGGTGATACCATGATGGGAATTCTGTCGGCTGGAGGTTTTCGACTGACAAACGTGGGAACGCCCACGATGGAAACAGACGCCGCGACAAAGGCTTATGCAGACATCATAGATCAGGACAACTTACAAATCACCGGTGGAACGATGTCTGGTGTTCTAAAAATGGGTGGCCACAAAGTTACTGGGCTGCCCACAGACGCTGGTGCGTCTGAAAGCGACGCTGCGAGCTGGGCACAAGTGGTACGATACGCGGACCAGAAGGCGACCGCAGCCGAAAATCATGCAGACCAAAAACTTATCGATGCCAGGCAGTACACGGACGAGAAGAATGCGGGGCTGAGAGATTCCGTTAGGCAGTATGCAGATGACAAGGACCTTATTGTTAAAAGTTATGTTAACGAGCAAGATGTTATCGTCAGGAATGCGTGCGTGCTCAAATCCGGCGGCGTAATGACTGGAAGTTTAGTTATGGGCGGCCACCGAGTTACTGGGCTCCCAACAGAAATTTCAGGATCCGATAGCGACGCAGCGAGTTGGAAACAAGTGTCAACAGCGGTCGCTGGCGCTCTAGTAAAACTCGATAGAGTACCAACGGAGTCGTTGCATGTGGTGAATAAGCGGTATGTAGATTCCCGCGACGCTTCTTACAGACAGTACGTGGATGAGAAGGTCACCACCGCTAGAAGATATGTGGACGAGAAGCATGCTATCGTAAGAGGCGGGCATGTGCTCAAAAGCGGCGATTCTATGACCGGTGATTTGACCATGGGTGGCAAAAGAGTGACTGGGCTGCCAACAGAAATTCCAGGATCCGATAGCGACGCCGCGAGTTTGAAACAGGTGACGCAGCTGATCAGCAACGCCACTAAGAATAATGATACGGCGCCGGCTGGACCAAAGTACTTGACTAACAAACGGTATGTGGACGCGAAAAACGCTGAGATTGGAGCTTCAGTTAGACTCTATGCGGACCAGAAAGCTGAAGCTGCTAAGACGCACGCCAACGAGCAAGATGTTATCGTTAGGAGCGCATGCGTGCTTAAAGCTGGTGATGCAATGACTGGTGATTTAATCATGGGCGGTAATAGAGTTACTGGGCTCCCTACGGACGCAGCAACGTCCGAAAGCGACGCGACGAGTATGGCACAAGTATCGAAGCTGATCGCCGACAACATGACAAAGAGTGATAGAGTACCAACAGAACCGTTGCATGTGACAAATAAACGATACGTTGACGTGAAAAACGCTGAGATTGGAGCTTCCGTTAGACTCTATGCGGACCAGAAAGCTGACGCCGCTAAGAGATATGCCAACGAGCAAGATATTATCGTTAGGAACGCCTGCGTGCTAAAATCCGGCAGTACCATGACCGGTGATCTGGCTATGGGTGGCAAAAGAGTGACTGGGCTCCCAACAGAAATTTCAGGATCCGATAGCGACGCTGTGAGTTTTAAACAAGTGACGCGGCTGATCACCATCGCCACTACGAATAATGATACGTCGCCCTCGGGACCATGGTACCTGACCAACAAGCGGTATGTAGACAGTGAGATAGCTAATGAAAGGCGATACGCGCAGAATATCAAGGTTCTCAACTACAGCGGCCACATTCCGCCCCTATCCAGAAACGTTTCCGAAACGGGTTTTATTGCCTCAGCCAACGAATCTTTACCCACTAACCCGCCTCATATGGCATTCAACTCGGGTGTGAGAGGTGAGTGGAAGACGGCGTCCACATCGAGAGTCGGTATTGATGGGACTTGGTTACAGATTGAATGCCCGACGCCTGTGCGAGTATGGAAGGTTAGTCTGGCTGGGGGATCTAGTCCTACTGCACCACGTATCACGTCTTGGTTATTCCATGGGACTCCATCCGATATTGAAGTAGGAATGACGCGCAGTCCTCTCATTTCCTCCACTGTCACATTGACTAATTCTGCACAAGAGTTCACCTTCACTGCTGACGAAGTATTCAAAAAATTCAAGCTGGCGGTCTTGACCACCAGCCCACCACAAGCTACTTTTGGAATATCCCACTTCCAGATCTATACATATTTTAGACATGGGGGACGGTCAGTAGTATAGAAAAATATGACTGACACGCACTACAAGATTCGGGGGTATCTCCGTCAACACGGAGAAATAGACATGTGCAAATACAGCATAGACAGTCTAGGTGATGTGGGCCACTGGGGGTACGACATCCCGAAGCCCACCGCAGAGCTATTGACCGCGGTGCCTCAACAGCACATCGACTTCGTGTCTGACGATTACCACAACCGCGATATCTATACGGCGGCCGGAACGGTAACCACGACTGCGTGGCAAACTCTTCCATTGACCGCTGCGCGTTTTCCGTGTATAACTTTGCAAACCACCAATCAGGGGGTTTCGTTAGAGGGCGGGTTCTGGAAGCTTACAATGTTTGGTGTTAGTACCGGTGATGCGTCAGTTCGCATTATTACAGCCGCGGGTAGCATCGATCGTACAGTTGACATTCAAAGTGGGCAATTTGATGCATCTAGGGCAATATTCATTCCAGGACAAACGAGTTTTCGAATTGAAGGAAAAAAGAGAGGCGTTTTAAGTACTTCAACTATTGAGTTAAACGTAACGTTACTGATAGAGCAACTATAAAAAAGTATGTCTTTGTACCCACCGCTTATGGAGTCCACAATTTCGTCAGACACGACGTCGCAAACATTTCGCTTGCAGAAAATCGGCGAAATAGAAGCATTCCTGAGGTCTGAGGCGATAAGTCGGGGACAACTGTGTAAAAAGTATAAGAGGGTTGTAGATGTGGCTAATGGGGCCTCGGCCGGCCTTGCTATAGTTAGTCTTGGAACTGGGGTGGGTGGGGCAGCTATGTTGGCCACTGGTATTGGTTTTATTCCTGGTATTGTTCTGGAGAGTTTGGCCATAGCGACCAGTTTTCTGGATATTATCGGGAATGTTGTTAGCCGATCGTTTGTTGCTAAAGCTTCAAAACACGACGAAATTTGTATTTTGGCGGAGAGTAAGCTAAACACTGTTCATGACCACATTTCTAAGGCGTTAGAGGACACGGCTATTAGCGATGAAGAATATAAACTTATTCTGGGAGAGGAGGAGAAATATAGAACGATGAAACGCGATATACAAAGCAAGAATGGAAAAAAAGAGTTGCCGAGTCAAAGCAAAGACCAGATGGTGGCAGAACTAATCAAGAAACTAACCAGCGCTGGGTCTTCTCCGCGAACCACGATATAAAAATTTTCATCGTAGGCGGTTGGGGTGGTGAGTCTGTAATTCCTAGCGCACCACCACCGTACGATTAGCGGAGTTATAATTTTTACTGGCACACTCCAATGGTTTGGGCCGGCCTCGTGGGAGGGTCTCGGCCGGCAGCAAACGACACTCTTGCGGTTTGATGTGTTGGGGCAATCCACGATCCTTATTTTTTGGCTTTGGCCGAATTGGCTTAGAGACGGTCTTTATATCAAAGGACTTTCTATTGAGCCTGATTTCAAAGACTCACTTAACACCACGATTCAAAAGACTTCTAAGCCATGATAGCCATAGGCACTGCTTGGAAACCAATCTTTGATAAGGGTCTGTGGGCCCTGTCCCGAAGCCGCTCAGTGTGACACTGTGACACTTGTGACCATATTATCAGTCACAACTATGAAAATGGTCACACAAAGCGTTCGTGGGCCCTCAGGAGGCCCTGGAAGTCGGCCTGCTATAATTGTCCGTGGGTTTCAGGACCCTCTGGAAGCCTAGATGGTATAGATCGGCATCCTCTTAATTCGGTGAGATAATGGAGTGGTGGGGGCCAGAAAAACTGGGTGTTGTAGGCCAGTCAAAACTGGTTTTAAACGTAATTACGATGATGTCCCCAACGCCGTGTTACTAATCTACTACACTTTCATACACAGATACGCAAAGAGAGACATACAGACTTACAGAATTAATGCACACTTAATTATGCATGCAGACATACATAGATGTACACGTACATACATCAATCAATCAATCAATCAAAATTATTTATTGGCACCAACGACAGTATTTCACAAGCAGTTTAACAAGATTTCGATAGTATATATGTCTTACATTATAAAGTAAGGAATGAATTTTTTTTTAAATCCTTTAGTAATTAACATTTGCCATTAATTCTTCAGTATAATGTGAAAACTTTATTGTGCCTTGTAAATTTAAACGCAGCACTGTCATTGATAGCAAATGGCATCCCCTAAGGGATATAGGTCCCATTAATGCAGGGATGCCACTACGACAATATACATTAATCAGAATGATGTAGTAGGAATGTGGTGCCATTGTCGTTTCATACTACATATTAAGGAGAGATAACGCACACAAAAAAGTGGATCTTAGCTAGCTTAACTATCCTTAACTACTGTATACATCTCCAGTGTGACGCCCGTATAGCAAGGATATGCATTATGCATATTAGTTAATCATATACTAAGGCTTACTCAATTCATGTCGGAGGAGGAGAGGAAGCATCGCAATTTCTTTTTAAACAAATACATACTAGTACTTGATCTTATGTCGTGAGGCAGTGAGTTCCAAGTGGATGGACCCATAGATTTTATTGAAAATAATCTAATATTAGTGCGTGCTTTAACTGGTCGATATAAAGAGGCTGATCTAGTATTATGTTCATGTACCGTGGAAGCCAGAGCAAAGTACCCAGCAAATGAAACAGGAAGTGTGTAATTTCTATATCTATAAAATAATACTCCAATTTGAAAGATCCGTATTTGTTTTAATTTAAGGAGATTGAGGTCTTTAAATATGGGAAAAGTATGGGATCTATATGATGAATTACTTATCATTCTTATCGCCTTTTTTTGCAATATGTCTAATTTGTGAAGGCGTGATTTATAGTTCGAGGCCCATATGATATTGCAGTAGTTTAAGTAGGGAAATATCAAGGAGTAATAGAGGTTTAATTTAATATCTTTTGGAAGAACCCTGGCAATTCTAGAGATTATTCCAATGTTTTTCGCCACCTTTGACGCTATGTAATTAATGTGAGATTTCCATGTGAGATGTTGATCAATAACCACTCCCAGGAACTTTATAGATTCAACCCTCGTAACAGGGACCCCATCCAGTGTTATATTCCCTATTGTCGGCTTAATTTTCCTGTGTGATTTAAAACAAATGAAATTTGTTTTGTCTACATTAAGGGTTAATTTATTTGCTAAAAACCACTTATTTACCTTAGACATTTCCTCATTTATTACTTCTAGAAGGGATTCCCATGAGCTATTTGAATAGTAGATGGACGTGTCGTCTGCAAATAATATAAAATGTATCGTAGAAGAGACTTTTGCAACGTCGTTAATAAATAGCAAGAAGAGGAGAGGTCCTAGGTTCGATCCTTGTGGAACTCCCGAGGTAATAAGGCCAGGATCCGATAATACGCCATTACAACTTACTCTCTGTTTACGTCCTTCTAAATAGCTTTTGAACCAATTTAATTGAATTCCTCGTATTCCATAATTTTCTAGTTTATTTAATAATATTTTATGGTCGACTGTGTCGAATGCTTTAGCCAAGTCTATGAAGATGCCTACTGAGTAATCATTGTTATCTAGTGCTTTCGAGATTTTATCCTCCATGTCTATCAAGGCCATATACGTAGAGTGGCCTGCCTGAAAGCCATGCTGAGAAGGGTGAATCAAATTTAGAGTTGTTACAAATGAATTAAGTCTGGAATACATCATCTTTTCTAAAAATTTTGCAAAGAATGGAAGAATAGAAATTGGCCTATAGTTGGAGAGCTGCTGTACATTTCCCTTTTTAAAGACTGGTATTACTTTGACCTCCTTTAACAAGTCTGGGACAATCCCACTACTTAGCGAGCAATTTATAATTTCCGACAGAGGATGGGCGATTTGCTGAATAAAGGGCAAAGCTAAGTACGGATCAATGCCATCCAGTCCCATTGTGTGTGTTTTTTTTTATAGTTTTCCCAATATTTATTATCTCCTCTGGGGAGGTTGGCAGAATACCTAATGAAGATATATTAGGCGGGGGTAGAAACACATCATGTGTACATAGAGATGTGGGCACATTTTCTGCTAGGTCCCCAGGTATTTTAATGTAATAATTATTAAACTCATTTGCCATAATTTCAGGGTCCTCTACCATCGTACCATTAATTATTAGTTGATTAACTTTTTTACAGTTATCTTCCGTTTGCAATGCTGATCTAATTAACTTCCAGGTAGACTTGAGGTCTCCATGATGTTTAAGAAATTCATTAGTATAATATAATTTTTCAGCCTGAATCCTTAACGTTTTAAATTTATTTCTATAATTAACGAATTTATTTTTATTAGTATGGCTGGGATTTTTCAAGTATTTAATATATAACTGATTTTTTTTCATACAAGATTTTAACAGACCCAATGTCATCCATGGCTTATTCTTCTTAGCCTTTTTTCTGTTGGTGTTAGCTTTCATAGGAAAGGCGTCTGCGTAGGCCTTCGTATAATTAAGTATGAAGTTTCCATAAGCATCATTAACCCTGGCATGTTGGCAATGCTGATGCACAAGATTCCAGCTTTCATCTAACAAACTCTTTGAAAATTTTTCAAGGCCTTCTGGAGTGACAGTTCTATTTTCCAAATACTTACTATCCACTGAGAGTTTTATATCATATGAGAATTGAGCTAATACAGGCAGATGGTCAGAAAGATCGGATAAAATAATAGTAGCAGTCTGTAGCTTGGACCACGCTGTACAGAATATGTTGTCTAGCAGAGTTTTTGTGTAAGGTGTAATTCTAGTTGGTCTGGTGATTACTGGAAGGTATTGGTAGGATATTAGATTATTGTAGAATAAATTTGTATCTTTATGTTCATTAACTTTTAGAAGGTCTATATTATAGTCTCCAAGAAGGAAAATTTCTTTAGATTTCGTTTTAAGATTTTCCATTAGCTGTTCAAATTCTGCCAGAAATTCAGTTAGACATTGTCCCGGAGGCCTGTAAATCACACCTATTACTGGGGAATATCTTTTTAAATTTAGGCGTAAAATTAAATATTCAAATTTTGAGAATTCATTTTCGTTTGGAGTTGGATCAACAAGTTGATAGCTAAGTTTATCATTGATGAAAATACCCACTCCTCCTCCTCTTTCCCCTTTTCTAGCATACATACATACATGCATACATGCATCCATACATACATACACACAAACATAGATACTGTTCTTCATTTCTGTTCATCTGTACAAAACGTGTGCTAGTGTTGCATAGACATAAATAAAGAGCAAACCAATACGAAGAGAGTAAATAAGAAGTCTGCTAACTGAAGTTTTAAAATGGATGTCTGATGCTGATGTTCAACAGTTTCAGGCCACATCGAGTTCGGGTAAAGTCCTGATTTTTGAGAATGTTAGGTCGATTTCAACTGAAATCTTGAAATTGGGTCAACAAATAAACATTATAGTGGCGTGTTCTGTTCGTGCAGGAATTTCAAGGCTAGACTACTTCTCAAATCTCAAGATTAACGAGTTATTTCGTGTACTCTAGGACTACCCGAGATAACCCCTAGCCCCAGATTAGGGTGGCAATCCAGCAATGCGTGAAAAATATTTTTACATTTTCTTCATGTGCCACCGTCTAATTTTGTTCATTTTGGGATCCATAGTAACTGGTAAAAGTTGCATTAACAAATAATAATATTTACTGGTAGCTCAATACAGCAATTGATACATACTTAGCAATAGTCTGTTCCGCAAATTGCCAATGTCGATAAAATATTGTGTTGTGATTCATTTAATTTTATGTTAAGAATCAGGGCTGTTTGCTTACTGATTAGTATTGTTATCATTCAGTAGATGTCATCTATAGTCTCTACTCTTTGCTGCATGAGTGCCTACAGTGAAAATATACTTCTTCTTCTTCTGGTTCTCTGCCTTCAGGCAGGTGCAAACATCCGACGTCTCCACCTCTCTCGATTTTGAGCCTCTTCCTCGAGTCTTTTGTATCCTTCCTTCATCATCCAATCCAGCATCATCTGTCTTGGTCTTCCCCTTTTCCTCCTCCCCTCCATTCTTCCCTCGATTACATTTCTTAGCAGAGAGTCCCCTCTCAGTGTGTGTCTGATCAATTCTTCTGCCTCTTTCTTAGTGTGTTTATCAAGGACCTGTCTTCTCCAATCCTTTCCAACACTTCTTCGTTTGTTTTACGTTCTGTCCAGCTGATCTTCTCCATTCTTCTCCAAATCCACATCTCGAATGCCTCCAGTTTCTTGATGTCCTCTTTCCCCATGGTTCATGTTTCTGATCCGTACAACACCACACTCCACACCAGTGTCTTTACCATTCTTTTCTTTAGAGTCCTGTTCATTTTCCCTCTCAATAGCTCTTTCCTTTTTGCGAATGCCTCTTTACCCAGTGCTATTCTTCTAATTTCATTATGACATCTGGCATCTGTCGCAATCATGCTTCCCAGGTAGCAGAATGCTTTTACTTGCTCTATTTCCTCTGCACCAATTTTTATTCTGACTATATTTCATTTTCCATTACTTATCCTCATTACCTTCGTCTTTTTTATGTTTATTTTCATACCGAATTCAATTCATGTGGTATTTAGTTGGTCCATCATTTTCTGTAGGCCTCTCTGGCTTCTTGCCATAATTGCCTGGTCATCTCGAACCTGAGAGCCCTAATCAGTCTACCTCCAACCTTGATCCCCTCCTCCATATCTTCCAGTACTTCTCTAATAAGCTCTTCTATGTAAATATTGAAGAGTAACGGTGATAGCGGGCATCCTTGCCTCACTCCTCTGCCCAGTTTTCCTGGTTCCGAATACTCTCCATCTATTCTTATTTGCACCTTTTGTCCCATGTACAGGTTTCCTATCAGTCGTCTATCTCTCCAGTCTACTCCCATTCTTCTCAGTGCCTGTATCAGCCTTCTCCAGTCTACTCTATAGAATGCTTTTTCATAGTCCACAAAACATATATTGTTATACACATCTTGACCATTTTGGCAGCTCCTCTGAGTCCTCTCTGTTAGTAGCCTGCGCTTAATGTTCCGTTCGCATCTCTTGTTCCCATGCCCTTTCTGAATCCGAATTCGTCGTCTCCTATCCCATCGACTGCCACCGTCTTTGCTTGCAATCTCTTTGTTAGTATTCATATCATGATCTTTGACGCATGGGTGAGGAGGCTTGCGTTTTTCGATCCCAATGTGCCGGTTGAAATGAAGATAGCAATGGTTGCGGCTCTGAGAAAGACCGGACACCCAGACCATACTCAGTGCATAGTTCTCACGGCAACATACATCCAAGACAAACAGCTGTTCACTGCTATTGACATCCCGCAAGACTTCCTCATACACGATCCCAGCACATGGGAAAATAATGAGGCCTACACTGAAGCTCAGAAGAAGCTCAAAGGGTTGAAGGTGGTGAACGATGCAGCGGAGCACGGTGTTGCACTTGTCCAGTCGTTCAACAGTGTCATCACCAACAAGGAGGAGCAGAAGCAGTACCTGTTGCAGGTGGTAGAGAAGCATTGGCAGACCTTTCCCTAATGCCAACAAATCAACTCTGCTCGGACATTAACTTTGCAGTCAGACACTTCATTTAAAAAGTATAAAACTTTGACATTGTTCAATGTTAACGCACCAGACAATAATAATTTGCTGAAATGTTTCAAAAAGTTGTGTTCTTTATTACTGATATATAACCAATATTGACTAACCCAGTAAGTACAATAGAACATGGAAACTTGGGAAGGTAAAAGTTTACTTCCATAGTGAACACTTTAGAAAAGTCAAATTTAACATTTCACTAATTTGTCGCAATGCTGCAAACCAGCTGCATAATAAACACAAAATATTCAAACTATGACTTTGTTGAGCTACCAGTAAATGTTGTTTTAATGTTTCAAAACTTTCTGTGTTTCAATCTTTATGTAAAATTAACAGAATTAAGGGGTGGGAAGGTAAGAATTTGAATAAAAAATTTTGAGTGCCACCCTACCCCAGATGTATGTTATACTCCCTGATATATCAAGAAAACTTAACTAATCTCTAGATTTGTCATTTCAATTGAACCGAACTTGAGATTTTTAACTTTGAGCTTTCTCTTTCTGTTTATAAAACGTGAGATGGAATTCGACACCGCAGGGAAATTGGCCGGCTGTTGGATGAACGATGAAAACTGACTTTTTTCATATGTGAATTATTAAGTGCTCAACTAAAGATCTAAACGTGGCAGTCACTACAGCGCTGAGTCGTATTTTATAAAGGAGGACTCGGATATAATAGGGGAGGAACAGAAACATACAGAAATTCATACAAGATTCAGTCCGGTAATTCCGTAGTACTACATAGTATCTGGCTGTAGGCGATTGTCTCAAACAGTAAGTTGCCTGACAGCTTGGGTCATATGAACGCTTGGCCACATAATTCTTACGATAGTTTACGTTAGATGTGAAGTGCGTTGTCACCCGCCTATGAATTCTCTCCTATGGGGCGTCAACCGCAGAGTCCAGGGTCTACGAGCTGTAGGGCTCGATATAGCTGCGGGAAAATCCAAACACAAAGTTCGAAATTGTAATTGTAATTGTAGCCGAAAACTTATATAGCGCCACTCAGATGAGCGGCGCTTTCAACCCGCATCAATGACAGCACCGGCAAAAAGGAAAGTTTTTAGTACATGCGTCTCAATACTGGAAAACAGTGATATTGTTTTGCGATGATATTTGCAGAGCGTCTGATTTAAGGCGATCGATCGATCACTCTCCTTGGTCACTCGACTAGCAAAGGTACCGGCGAGCGATTTACCGCTCGCCAAGCCGAAGGTTTCTGACCGTCGGTGACAGTCGCTCGTCGCTCGCTGAGTTTGAGTTAGAATCCAAGACGATAGACGAACCTGAAGCCAGACCATCATTTTATTTACCTAATTGAGATTACTTTGATTTACTTACTTGCGGCAGAGGTGAATGCGTGCCGTGACATGTTCTAATTACTGCTGACTGATCACTCCAATTTCGTGTAATATGATTGGCCACATCAACACTGCCTACACCTCACGCCGCGTGACATCATGCATAACATCACCAATTTCGGAAAGGCTGCAAACTGTATAAAATAAAATTATATGTGTAATACAATTTTTATGCAATATCTTAGAGAAAATAGCATATCGAAAACTAAGCGGCCAAGGGCGGCATTTTGGGCCCTCGCCCCGGGCGGCATTTCAGCTCCGTACGCCACTGATATGATCGCTTTGGCTACATTAATTTTGCAATTAGCTCAAGGTTAGATGCGACGTGTGTGATGCCACCTATTTCAATAAATTATCTCCAATGGCGCGTCAACCAAGGAGTAGTCCAGGGTCTGTGAATTGCGGAGCTCGATATAACTGCGGGAAAATCCAAACACAAATGAGGAAGTATGCATGCGGGAATATCACTGCAACTGGGAAACAGTGAAAAACACTTTCATTTGATTATTTTTACTTAGAAAGAACAGTTGTTACTTACTTCAACAGATCAGGCGAATCATCGCCGGTCTCTACACAGATTGTAAGAGTTCGGCTGCATTCACAAGTTGCAGAACTGCGCAGCTGCTGAAGTTCATTCATATACAGATGTTGATCAGAGCATCTCGCAGGGTAAGAGTGTAGGCTACTTATGCAACTGTATTTGGTGTAGCGCAATCTAAACTACTCTAATGTGATTTAATGTGATGACCTGCAATCCTATTCTGTTTGCTATGAAGAATATAATGTTATGTTGAGAAGTGCACACGTGAATTCTTTCATTTCGTAATCTTTGAATACGCTGCAATTAGCATAATTACAATTTTTAACATCGAAAACAGCTAACTAGATGATAATAAATAAAATAAGTGTTTACGGAAATATTTCCAGAAATAATATTGCAAAATCAGTATTTGTAATTGTTATTTGAAATTTATATAGGGCCACTTCAAGGGATTACTAATTGTGGCTCTCCCTAGCCTACACTCCTTTTGTATTTAAAAAAATTGTCTATGCATCGTTCAGATGGCGATGATCTGGTTGGCTCTGATGCTGGTTCTGCTTCAATCCATCGGAGCCTGGAAGGATCCAATCATCCCGGAAGCACTGTTCTATCCCTTCGGAGTGGATGTTGGAGACACAATGCAATTTCCTAGAGACGGTCGCTCAGTGTCAATCGATGTCAAATTTCCCTTCTTCAATGAGTCACTTACAAAGTTAAATGTAAGTTTGAAAACTATACATGCAACTGTTATTGTAATTGCACAATATAGTTATGCGGTAGCAACAAAGGCTGGTTGTTCACTATAGCCGGACTCTTCCACCATAGTTTGTCTCTCAGCATCTTTACTTCCTGATGCATAAGGATAAGATAGGCATTTGTTCAAGAAAATACTGATTACAATTATGAATAAGCTTAGCCTGTTTACTCTGTGTTAAATTGTATCCTTGTAAAATTGGGATCATTACGCGAATGAAACCTAACTATTGTGACTGGAAACTGAAGATCGAAAGTTGGACTAGTTTCTGCCATTCTTGAACAATAACGTAAGTGTATCCCGTGTTCACTTTAAAGAGCAAGGTGACTTGTTCCGCCGTCCAGGACTTCCACGGTTGAGCAGAGAAGCCAGGCTATTGTCAGTCCTTCTTTCTGGAAAAAGCTGCCTTGTAGCCTGCGACCTCAGCTTCCCGGCCTTTCTTTTACTCCTTCGTTAGCGCTTGAAAAGCAATATATATATATATATATATATATATATATATATATATATATATATATATATATATATTCGATCTTTCTTTGACTTTTAAGTCGAGAGCGCCTCTAACGTGTTTCTGATTGAAGTATTGTTATACCAATTTTGTAATTACAATTACTATTATACTGTCGTTATCGGTACCGCCTATGATTTTACAGATAAATTCCAATGCTGTGAGAATTTCTCTTTACGAATTTATAACCTACGCTACACAGGCGTTTCCCGTTTCCAGTCAAATGAGACATCTCTATTGGTCTCACATCCACACGGGACTTGATAATGAACGAATCTACTACAGACAATCGACAGGCAAGGCTGAGCATGATTTTCCACAACGTTTTCCACGCATTTAAACTGTGTACCTTACTAAAAATACGTTTTCCATGACAACCTATATTTTTAGCAGGCCTCATTATCGTTATCTTCAGCTCAGATGATGATCATCGTTTGCTTGCGCTGGATGATAATAAACTATCTTTATTCTTTCGGTCATTTGTCAAATCAAACGCTGTTCTTATGCTTAGTCCAATTCTTATAATATTTCAGATTATACTCGTATTATCTATGTAACGTAGTCGTTATGTTCATCCGAATTTTGCATGCAGAACATTGTGCGGAATTAGGCCAACCTCGGAGTCTTCGCTGAACGACCCAGCTAAGCTGTTTGCATATCCAACATCCAATGAAGGTCTAAAAATTTGTGCTGTTTGGATTTCCGCAATTTTTCTTAGCCAACTTATCTTCTTGCAAGAAAATCACTCAGCCGGTTCTCACTGTCCAACAGTCTGATCAACACAGGATCGTGGGTTGCATCAACAGTAACATCTCATTTCTAAAAATGTAATCGCAACTGAACTGAAATGGAAGACGTACACGTTACATTAACGACTACGATATAGATACACCAAATATCAATTTCCAAGACATTTTTCTTTCCATTCCCTATCCGCCTGAGACATAACAGCTGGCCCTATTACTATGCTTATTGTCGGACTTACATTTACATACACCAACTGTTCGTTAAAATGTGCCAGTCGCAAACCTTTGGCCACGACTGTATTGACTGGTTGAAGCTGCTATAAGCAGCCTAGAGCATGCTCTCTTATAATTAGAAGCTATGTAGAACTACTTTTGGTATGCAGGTTGACCTTACAACTCATGTGACAAATAGTTGGTATGGAGACCAGTGTCGTCTAACCCCCCCCCCACCTGGAATTGGAAAACGAACCCCACTCTGTTAGACGCCACTGATGGAGGCTGCCTAGCACAGACCACTGACCTATGTCTTCAGCATAATTTTAGTAGTACAATAGAAGTACCGTACATGGAAGTACATGGATTATTGTTATTAAGATTTATAATATAATAATAATAATAACTGCAAAGTTCGAATTTTGTTTGTTCAAATTTGAATGTGTGTAGCTTTGGATTCTGTTGATAGAATTCGATTGAATTTTCAAAGAATACTGAATATTTATTCCCCTTTAAATGTTAAAAATTTGATTAAATTAGTTTTATAATTGACAGATTTATTGCCAATACAAAAAGGGTATCAGTTCAACTGAGACACCGTGTAGAATGCGTCTTTTCCCATGGCTATTCTTCTTTTTATCTCCGCGACTGGGTGCGCTTGTAACGTCACTATGAGCATTCTATCCTCATGTCTCTCCACCCTTTATACGCATTTGGCGATTCTCTCCGACAGCAAGATGGTCACACCATTTTGACTCATCTCTCCTCCAGTGTATATGATATATCACTCTAATGCCGTCATTCATGAAGTCTCCTACCTCTTTCCACCTGACCTCCGACAGGCCCCAAATGTCCAAACCTGCTCTCTTCATCTCTCCCACGACATTAACCAACTTTTGGATTGCTGCAATTTTTGGAGCCAACTCAGCTCTGTAAATCAGCATAAAGACTTTTATAACGTTTTATAATTGTGCCCTCAGTCAGTTGTTTATAGATAATGTTCTAGATAATAGATAATAGTGGACTACATGTTTTAGATATATATATATATACTGCCATGAATCGAAACCTTCATAGCCACATCTTATTTTGACTGCATGGTGAAATACCACATTGACTTCAAATGTTTTATTTTAACTGTCCTCGAGCTGCCTGGCTTTAGCTTTAGCCTTTACTTTGCTCCTGAATTCCTTTAGACGTGGCCGATATCTTTTGAAGCTGTTCACAGAATCAACATCTGTTTATTTAATTTGCATTTATTTCCGAAAAGACTCAATTTTGTTGAATCGAGCTACGGAAGATGTGCGCAGAGCTTTCTCGTCCAAAGGACTTAACTTCTTCAAAGCCCTATGGATCTTCATTGCCACCTGCCACAATGACACCTACTATGGAGGGAGCAGAACTACCCCGGTATGACCTGATTAATAGAAATTACACGTAATTTCGATTATATGTAAGACATCATAGGCGGGAAGATGGTTGAATGATAAGACGCTGGCACGAAGATCAGAAGGACGCGGGTTCGATACCCGCTAGCCCCATAAGGTGACTCAACCTTCATTCCCTTGGTGGCAATTGTAAAATAAGCAGTAGATCCGTTCTAGATCGCCTGTTTTGCTGGCGACACAAGATGGAAGTGTCTCCCTGCGGATCTTCAGCAGCTCCTCCAGGTGGGGATCACCTACTACCAGGCATCGATCTAGAATGGCGGACTGGAGTGCGAGGGTTGACGCAGCTGAAGCCAAAAAGGCGGAGGAAGCCAGCGATTCAACCCTCCTCAAACCAAGACCGCCAAATCTGATGGGCAGTGTAGCCTGCACCAACTGGATATTGTTGAGTCTGATGTTCACAATTGATTCTAGGCCACCGCGCATGATGTCGTCGAGCCGCTCCAAGGCTTGGTCGCCAGAACATGGGAAGCATCGGAGCAAGTGGTTGATCCGGGGAGCACCAAAGGACGACATTAATAACACGAGGGCGCTCTGGGATGATAGACGGCGAAGGTTCTTGATAGCGTCACACAGCTGCCCGCACTGTAGACTGAGGGCTGCGTCCAGTGCCTGCCCCTTGAACAGCGGCGCTCCGAGCAGAGAGATTGAATCGCCGTCGAGAGTTTATTATTATTATTATTATTATTATTATTATTATTATTATTATTATTATTTTTTTTTTTTTTTTTTTTTTTTTTGCCCTGAGGTACTTCATTCCCTCAGGGACTTAGAAATTATTAGTGTAATTATTCTGGAACGGCTACCCCTCTTCAGTATCGGACACAGCCTTGCCAAAGGAGCCGCTGAATGCCACGGCATTAAAGCGTTGTATTGTTACAGAGAGTCGTTGAAACAGAAAGCTGGTCTCTCTGGGTTCGCCTGTAGCTTCGGTGAGGTGACGGCCTAAGTCCGAAATAAAATCAAGGCCCTTGTTGTTAAATGGGCCTAACGTTTCGATAGCAAGCGGGATGAAGACATGCGACTTGATGAGGGCGTTGTATTTCTGGTTTTTCCTATCCTCAGCCATCTCGGCCGCTGCTCCTGCTCGAGAGGCTGTTGCGGGGAGATATGATGGCGCTAGCGTATCCACCACTGTGGCGTCCCACACTAGACTCCTGCCGGTTCTCCAGGGTATGAGGGTTATGCCATCCGGTCTCTTACCATCTGATCGGCTCAAGCCCTGTGGCTCCTTAACCGCTGGGAAACCGGCTTTTGACAGGGCGCGGCATATCAGGTCGTTGATAACACCGTGTCTAGCTACACGCCCAAAGCCTAGTGCGCAAGACAGGCCGTGTGTGCCTCTGGCGGTGACAAGTGTGCCGCAGGCGCAAGTGTGTGGTTCGCATATGTTGGCTCCTAGCCGCAAACCTACAGCCACCCTAATCGCCTCATCGCTCAATCTCAGACCGCAGGAAGTGATCGGCATAGAGTAGAGCCAGTCGCTGGCGTGCTGGGCAGACACAGCTCTCCAGCGAGCTTGGTCGTATTTCTCCATGAGTGGATGGACCAATTCCGAGGCGATCCGTTCCAGGAGGGGCCCGTCCCATTTAGATTGCGTGTGAGATGGGACGTCATTTGTCATTGTAATCCCCAGATCCGCCTGCCATTGCTATTATTATTATTATTATTATTATTATTATTATTATATTTATTATTATTATTATTATTATTATTATAATTATTATTATTACTATTATTATTATTTTTATTATTATTATTATTATTATTATATTTATTATTATTATCATCATCATCATTATTATTATTATAAACCTCCATTATCATCACTTAATAGCTTTACGCAAAATCGTATTGCATAAGAATAGTATGAGTTTGCTTTATTCGTTTCAAAGTTGCGATATTTTCTGTCTCAGTCGTCAAATGTCTAGTTCTTCGTTTCTCAATCAATAAGTGCCATAAAGCAAAATAACACAAATAAAATGAACCAAACGATAATTTTGAAATTAAAGTTCGTGTTGTTCGCCTGTTTCAGGTCAACACCTTTCAAATGGTGTTTATAACAGACGAAAAGCACTCGGTTGCAATGTTCAATTACGGTTGGCTAAATCAGACAACAGGAACTATTGATGAAGGAAATCGGGCAACTGGACTTGGAGGAACAGCTGCACAAGTACCGGTACATATGCATCAGTAATTGTACTTGCAATTTAAAAGACTTATTTATATAGCGCCTCTGCAGAATTTCATCAGAGGGGTTCCTGATCAGACCATACAAGACAACGATCCAATGAAATGGTCTTCAACCACTGGCTTAATTGAGTCATAGAATGGAATTGAAACTCGTGTGGCAGATTGCATCGAAGCCAGTTCTAGAACCAATACTTTTACTTTCTGCCCATTCTAAGATTACAATTTGTGCACAATAATTCTAAACGCTTTTATATTCTCACAGTTAAAGCAGTTCTAAGTGTTTGTTTCTCAGTCTCAAATTCTAACCATTCGCAAGCAGCATTTGTAGTTTGTTTTTTGCGAACTCTGAAATGTTTTTAGAAGAAAGGTCTGCTTTGGCCATTTTGAATAAATTGGCTCAGAATTTGGTGTACACTTCAATATCTGGCATTTTCTTTAATTTTTAGAAGTTGTCTAAACACACTTACGTTAATGCTTTCAATATATCTCAATAATTAGCATTTATTGAAATGTTTCGTTTCAAAGCTTGGCATATCTTTCAGTATTCAACATTTCTGTAAATATTTAAGGGCAGATGGATGTTTCGCATAGACAGTACCATTGTCGAAGTCGGCAGCTCAGATCAAGCGGAAACAGGTACTCGGATTATGAATTCGGTGTTTTCAGAAGCCCGCTTGGAACGAATTCATAGCTGGAGGTGGTCTAAATTAGTCATCGTGGGTAAATCGTTTCAGTGAGAACTTAAAAAACGGCGTTGTCGGTAGCGCTTTGCGCTCATTTTGCGCTCATTTTGCGCTCATTTTTATTTGAGAATGACCCACTTAATTTCTTTTCATAAAATTCTATTTTCATGAAATTATAGTAAACGTTTAACAAACCTGAAAATTTAAAATCGTCACATATAATTAGCTCAAATTAGTTTCAAAATATCGAAGCCAACAGATTAGCATATACATGTCAACAGGTTAACAGTGCAGGGTCAACCGTTAACCTATAATGGTCAAGAGGTTAACCCATACACTCAAGAGGCAGTAATAAATGACTCCATAAAGGTCCTATGAATCGTTTTGGACTGGGTTTTAATATTGCCTTTCTCATCAGCATTTTATCATTAGTTTAAGACTACTGTGAAGTTTAATACTGTATGACTATAAACATTTTATTTTCTGACTTTTTCATTGATATCTGCAGGAAAGTGCGCAGTTTATCAGCAATTCGACGTCAAACCAAACAGTTCTTTAGGTAACGTTCAACACATTCAAAGCACTGCACTTAAATTACATGTATATGAAACTCGTAGGAAGCCAATAAAATTTGGAGTGTCGAGTTTATAGCTTGCATGAATTCTAACCTGAATAGTAAGCTGTTACATGGTCCCCAATAAATTAAGAGTTTAGCTCGAACTAGGACTATGATTACAATGGTGTATTTCCAAACAAATAATTATGTACAAAAACCTACCTTTCGAACGTTCAGACAAACCGTCCATCACAGGCGAAACGAACGTATACAAAGAAAACAACCTCTTCTACAGTCGAAGGGTTGATTTAACAGAAGCCTCAGTGAAAACAGCAGCGCGATCGGTCACATAGAACACAAGACAACGAGCTGGATATAACCAGAAGTTGACCTAATGCGGTGCTCCTAGAAAACTCCACATAAATGAGCCTTGGCAGAAAACTTAACTACAAAGATCGGAAACAAAATGCCAAGCTCTCCACTCCTTTTGACTCACAGCTTATATAGCATCATAGCTCCTTATAAGAAAGTGGTCAAGCAAAAAATCTGCCCTCATATCTAAATATAACCATGGCAGTATCCAACAAAATCTAACTGACCTAAACCATGATTCTTTTCAAGGACCAAGCACAAGTGTTTTCAGATATGACTGTTTTAGATATTCTTAAGTAAATTAAACGCAAGTAGGCCTAATAATGAAGTTAATTGCATAGCCCAGCCAAAGAAATTCCATCGAGAGTTGACAGTAGTAGACTAGACATAATGTTTTTCAGACGTTCTTAAAATTCGCTCTATGAAAAGCTCAGACACAAGTTGTTTTTCAGACATGGCTCCAGACTTTGGATGTCCGACGCTGGAGGGTCCTGTAGTCATCAAACGTCGTTGGGTTGAGTTCTACTGTGTCATTCCAACTAACGAAACCAGTCACCAGGCAGCCTTCAATGTCACCTTCCTCTTCAACGGAGAACCAGCGCTAACAGTTCCCTCAGTCGTTGTTCGGTCTCCGGCCCCGAAAGCAACGCTGCATGAAAAACATCTGTCACATAAACTAATCGGGAAATGGGTATTTATGTCACTTATCTATTTTCATTTTGTATTGTCAATTTATTTGCATGTTTGTTGCACTTAATATGAATGCAGCTGACGCTCTGAGAAGTCAACTGCTAACTTGCGCAACAAAGCAGTTCCACCGGTAGACCTTGTGCAAACGAATCACGTGCTGAAGTGTGTGCGCAACAGTAATGCGAATTATTTCTAAAACTTATGACATGTCTGTTTAACATTCCAATCATATCCTGACTTCTGGTTTCGCTGACTCATCGCTTCTCCAACCACTTCTGACTACGATTTCTCTGGAAGCGACAACTGATGGACGATGCCTTGTGCACTGTGCTAACGACGTCACAGAAGTCACTAGATTAGATAATGGATTTGAACATGAAATATACCTGTGCAGGATACCAAAGGAAAGATCTAAGGAGGACCAAAATGGACAACGAAGGAAACAGGAAAAGATACAACAAAATAACTAGAGAAATCAAAAAGAAGGCAAAGCAATGTAAAGAACAATGGATAGAGGAAAAATGCACAGAGGCGGAGCATAGCGCGGAGAGACAAGACACCAGAGGACTGTTCAGAATGGCGGATGAAATATGTGGCACGGTGAGCAGCGAATCGTCAGAAATAAGGAACAAAGAGGGCGAAAAGATAGAGAACAAGGACGAGATCAGAGGAAGATGGAGAGAACACTTCGAGGAACTGTACAACGAAGAGAATCCAACGGACATCACGGTCCTGGAGGAAATGCCACAGAATAACAACCAGGATAGACTGGGTCACATACTCAGAGGAGAAATAGAAGAAGCGATAAAAAACCAAAAAAAGAGGAAAGCACCAGGGGAGGATAACATCACAGCAGAAATGATCAGGGAAGGAGAGGAGTGCTCAGTGGAGATGATGCACACCCTGTGCAACAGGATATACCAAGGAAAGAAATGCCCGGAGGACTGGGGAAAGGCGATCATAGTCCCCATACACAAGAAAAAGGACAAGACTATCTGCAGCAACTACAGAGGAATCAGCCTCCTAAGCGTGCCTGGGAAAGTGTACACCAGAGTCCTGCAACAACGACTACGGAGGTATGTGGAGGAAATAGTGGGGGAGGAACAAGCGGGATTCAGAAGAGGAAGGGGAACAGTGGACCAAATATTCACAATTAGGCAACTGTCGGAGAAATACTATGAAAAGAACAAGGTGATATATAACAACTTCATAGATTTCAGACAAGCTTTCGACAGTGTCTGGCAGCAGGGGCTGTGGAGAGTGATGAGGAACCACGGAGTACCAGAAGAGCTAGTGGAACTACTGGAGGACCTGTACAGTAAAACGATAAGCGCAGTGAGAGTAGACGGGGAGCTAACGGAATGGTTCAGAGTACATGTTGGAGTAAGACAAGGCTGCGGTCTATCCCCATACCTATTCAACCTGATATTGGAGGCAATGATGGACATAGCGCTGGCAGATACAGAAATAGGGGTGAGAATAAATGGAGAAATAGTCAACAACCTAAGATTTGCAGACGATATAGACCTGATGGCGGAAAGCGAAAGCCAACTACAGGAACTAACGACCAGGGTACACGAAAGTAGTAAAAGATTCGGGCTTAGGATCAACGGAGAGAAGACCAAAACAATGACAATTGGCAAGGAAAAAAAGAAGATAACCATCACCTTGGAAGGAGAGGAGTTGGAACAGGTGGCGGAATTTGTGTACCTTGGGGGTGTAATTACGGAAGATGCAGAATCGACAAGGGACATAAGGAGAAGAATTGGGCTGGCATCAGCAATGTTTGGGAAGCTGAGGAAACTATGGAGATCAAGCAACATCTCAATAAGAACAAAAACCAAGCTATATGAAACACTGGTAATACTAGTCCTTATGTATGGAGCAGAGTCTTGGTGCGTGAAAAGGGAGGACGAGAGAAGACTGCTGGTGGCGGAGATGGGTTGGCTACGAGGACTACTGAATAGATCACGGAGAGAACGAAGTGACACGAGAAGAACTAGGACAGAAGAAAACGGTAGTGGAAAGAATAAAGAAAAGAAGACTAACATGGTATGGACATGTGATCAGAATGGAGAGCGGAAGAATGCCGGCAAAGGCGCTGCACGGAGAAGTGGAGGGAACGAGGAGCAGGGGACGACCGAAGAAGAAGTGGATAGATAATGTACTGGAGGACATAGAAGACAGAGGATGGGAGTTAAAAAAAGGCAATAGAACTCGCAAGAGACCGACCGAAATGGAGAAGTTTTGTTGGAGCCTCATCGTCGGTGAACACTTGACGGAGGAGAAAAAGAGAAAGAGGATATGGAGTGGATGAAAATGTCAATAACGTTTTGAACCAGTGTAAGTTTGGGGAATTCAGTGGTCATTCGGTAATATGCTTGGTCGATTATCATAGTGTTTCGGGTTCGGTTTCGTGTAACGTCACTGGTCAAGGTATTTGCGCACAAGTGACTCAGTCACCAAGCATTACAATTTGGAACCGGCTTAGACTGGGAAGGTGATGAAAGTCATACGATGCGCTAGCTCCTTGTCTGGGACTTTCGAACAGCCCACTGCTGGTGTGGTGCTGCATAGTTTACGAGATGGAGATGTGTCTGACTCCGTCTACTTCCGTTGCCAAGGCAGCATGCGCGAGATATCGTTCAAGTAAAATTATGCCTATAAATACGGATCTTGTACTGACATACTCTGAAACCTCCATAGAATTTGAACGCTACCGGATTTAAATACATAATTACAATCCGCATCTTTGGTACATTAGAATAATTATGTTGTGAACTTATTGCCTTTTCCAAACCAGATATTGAAACCTTAATAGTTCAGCCTGGCAGTACTTACCTCACGTCATCGGTCACATGGACCAATGACCAATATATTTCGGATACATCTTCACCCCGTACAGTATGTAGCACAACACCGGCTTAAAAACCAACGTAAAGGAATGAGCTTCTTTCCTGTGGTACCATCATGGGACATAACGTTACGTAAGAAAGTGCGTGTCTACTCTAGATACGGTGTGTAGTTGTTTTTGTGTGCTTAGATAAGCTGTCGCGTCTTTTCGTTCTGGATGAATGCCTCGAATACTGTGCGCAGTCAAACACTGGCGAGCACCAACAGCTACTGGGCTGGCATTGAGGTACATTTTAGTTTCGAATTGAGTTTTTAGTTTTCCTTTCGTGAAATAACTGCTGAATAAGTGTGACAATTAAAGCACGTTTTTGAATGTAGGGCCTGTAGGAAACATATTCCGTCAAGTATTTTTTTCCATTCCATTACATTGCATTGAATCGAATATAATTTTATTGTATCACGACGTTACTTTGCGTTACACGTGAATCATAGAACACAGCCGTAGCAGCTCACAATAAACTTCATCACTATTATTTCGACACACTACAATACTACATGAATCGCATGCGATTAGAATCGTATTATGAAAATCATTTTACTTAGCGTTACGCAAAGCTATAAATTGTTTAATGATCTAATTTCCGTTAACATAATGACAGCTGCTTTTATACATGTATGTCCTACAGTAACATCACAGTACAATCAGTATCGTTACGCAATACTGTAGAAAACATTCTCCTAAGGATCCATTCCGAATATGTTCTCGATTAGGTAAAACGCTACTTGTTACTTTTCTTTCGCATGAAAGGTATCATCTAACATTTTATCGGTGCACGAGGGAGACCCAGAGCCAGCAATTCTGACACTCAAATCTACGATTCCAATCACTTGCAGACGACGAGAAGGCGCCCTTGAAGACTCGTGCGACCTCACTCTGAAGCTCACCACATCCAAGGACATCCTGGTCAGAAGCAGAAATGGGCGTGAATGCACGATGACGCTGAAAGAGAAAGACTGGAAGACCGAGGAACAGAAGGCTTACAGATTGGAAGAGATAATCGAGATCTTCGCGAAAGTCGACTCCTTCATGACCGGTCCGCGATGGAACAGCCTGACGATTGACATCGATACCCTTTCGAAGAAAGTTACCGCAGATGGACAAAGCTATGTGGACATGTGGAGCAGGCACAAGCTTCCAGATATTTGGGTAGGAAGTTTCGTAACCGTGCATCACGCTTTAACAGAGACAGCAAACACGCCAACGCTCAAACATCACACAACTATTTATAACTAGGCCTAATCATCTCATGAAAGGTTTCTTCTTGCAGTTAAATTGTTAGATAAGTTACAATACAATGACGATGCTTTAAGTGCAATTGCAATTTATATAGCACCATCAGATCTAGCTACTTATAGAATGCCTTACAACGTAATCTGTCAGCGCAAGCAGGCCCTACTTTAAGTTGCACAGTTGATCAAATTCAAATTGATTTCAATTGCTAAAAATGAAGGGCTTTATAAAAAACTAGCTGGTGAACCAGGCGTTGCCCGGGTTTCAGAGGTTTTGGGCCGGGACACCATGGTAGCGGTGAAAACGTGGGACGCGAAACTGCTTAACCCGGCGTTTTGGATGTTTCAATCCCTCTAGCGAATAAGCAATAGAACACTGCTTAACCCGGCGTTGCCCGGGTTTAGTTCAATGAAAGTTTCAATCCCTCTAGCGAATCCGTACTGTAGCTGCTTAACCCGACGGCGCCATCTGGCGAGTGAAAATAGGTTGAGTGTAAGTTTTTTTACCAGCTAAAAATGCATTGCCCGGGTAGGTTTTGACCCGGGACACCATGGTAGCGGTGAAAACGGGGGACGTGAAGCCGACCACTGGGCGTGTCATGCCCACCCCGACACAATAGTGAGGTTTCGAGTGAAAAGCTCGAAAACTGTAGAAATGCATCCCGGTCAAACATCGCTGTGACAGACAGACAGACAGACAGACAGACAGATTCTTCTCTTTATTTATATAGATTGGACTGCGTTGTAACATATCATTTCGGTAGTATCTTTTATCAAATAATGAGGAACTTCATATACGAAAATGTGGTCAGAATATGCTGCAGAATAATAAAAGTAATGCGCTACAAAACTTAAAATGATGTTCGACCGTATTACAGGTGTATCATCATGACTCACCTCAGGGCGTCTGCAGGTCGACCGGTGATCCTCACGTGACGACTTTCGATCGTCGCTTCTACACGATCTATGCCACAGGACAGTTCACCTATGTTCAGACGACACGTGGAACTCCAGTTGAGGTCCTGTAAAGTATAAACTGCTACGTGTTGGGCTCAACATAGCTAACTGCGTCAATTGACAATACCTGGTGTAATGTATTAGATTACG
The DNA here is from genome assembly GCA_963556255.1 of Allolobophora icterica. Taxonomy (NCBI): domain Eukaryota; kingdom Metazoa; phylum Annelida; class Clitellata; order Crassiclitellata; family Lumbricidae; genus Allolobophora; species Allolobophora icterica. Next base: position 94,963,692 of record OY744604.1, read on the forward strand.
GTTAATATGAGTTCTGAAATATGAAGATATGTAATTTCCTACCTGCTCATTATTACCGACTTTCATCCTAAGACTTTTTGTGATCAAAACTGAAAACTGAACGATTACAGGAAAGAAACTTTAAATGCAATGAATTAAAATTTCACAAATATTTGCTCAAGTCTAAGAATTTCTTTGTCTGAACACAGCGTACAAAATATAGTGCTGATTGGAGTCGTTTTCCACACAGGTCCAGTTACGACACAAACCGTGCGGCCAGACGGTCAGCTGCGTGTGTGGAGTGGCAGCCAGAGAGAATGACATCATCCTGGTGGCCGACATGTGTGCAGACTCACGATTACATTTCATCACCTACAATCATAAGTTACGGGAAGGCGCTGGCATCAAGAGAGACGAAAATGGACGAGTATTTGAGGCAAGTGGAATACAGTGTGTACTAATGACTTTTGATTTCTTTTGTTAGTTTTGCTTGAATAGAACTGTGAAAACGCCAAAGACTTTTTATTGCTCGTTCTGACAGACTCAAAAATTACTGTGACTCTTAGCCAAACACTTTAATCGGGTTGCTTTAACTGACATTAATTGTCTAACGGTAAGCAACCGAGATGACCAGTAGTTGCCCAGAGCCCTTGTTTTAGCCTTGTCACTGTGTTTTATTTGCGACGTGTCTCAACGAGTTTGCTTTAAAAAAAGAGTGGGTTCTTAGTTGGACTTACTCTCGTGGGTGCCGAAGAATGCAGGGCATTATACGTACGATTAGATGCAATATAATTTAAACCAAGATTCAAATTAATACTATGCAAAGTATAGGCATTCTTTGCACAGTATCTGTATGAATCATGCATGATTCATATCATGTGTCATGTCTTTATTTTTGTACGACCTTCAGCCCCTTTGTCCATCTGAAATAAACTCAATCTGTCTGTACCTTGCCTATCTCTTATTGTATCTTACTTTCTATGTCTAACTCTCCCTCTCTAGACTTTCAGCCATCATATGAACTTGGTCTGGAATTTCGGCGTGGGCAGGCAGTTGGTCTGTGAGCATAGTTGGATTAATTCTGTCGGCACTGCACAAGTTTCTGTCGCTACATCACCAGAGTTTAACAACATCACTGGGATAACAATTTCAGACACGAAAATGTAAGAAAAAAAAACCGATTTCCATTATCATGCCAAAACCTATCTCTCTGCTGTTCATAGATCAACCTTCCCAGCAAGGTCAAGGTCGTTGGCTATTGGAACTCTTGGGGAATTAGTGTCCAGATTTACGTGACGTCCTCTGAGTACAGGAGGACCGAAGGACTCTGCGGATCACTCGATAAAAATCCTGCCAACGATCTTAAGGTCAAAGGTGGAAATGAGGTCACGAATTCTGTGAGTGATGTCGTTGAGAGTTGGAGGTGTGTTTCAATTCCTCATTACCTTTCTTAATAGTGTATTCAGTTATTATAATAAATCCTAAATAGCAAAAGAAACTTGTTTAATATTTCTGCATTCTGGCAGTTTTTTGTTTATAAGCTAGAAATTCAGAAAATCCAGATAAATTAATTTAGTCAACAGTTTGTGCAGCCGGATCAAATCAACTGACACAGACGGACAGACAGGTAGGGCCTACAGTGAGAACTTCTGCTAAATAGTCTGAAGGCTCACTGCTCAGAATATTATTTTTTTTAACTGTTTACTAAATTTCATAGATAGGTACTTCATCTTGAGGCAACTCAAATTTTCGATTCATGCTCGTATTTTTAAATCAGCATTGAGTACACATTGATTTACCTTGCCATACTTCACCTTAACTTACCTTGACGTAGAACCTTGCCTTACCAAATCTCACCCTATATGATAATTGTTACCTGACTGTGTCTTACCTAAGCGCATGCTACCTTAACTTACTTAATCTCGTGTGATCTTTGTGTTGTTAAACATGTTAAAGAGTGCCACTGGGGAGGAGTCTCTTTGACGGCATCGTCACCGCTCTCCCTGTGGGAAATGATACAGAAATGGATGACGACCCATCCTTCTGCACCTGTCTGGAAGGCGTATCAAGTTGTCAGAGCCGGATGGCAGACAACAGCTTCCTAAACGGACTGAATGTTGGTGCAAACAAGAACGTCATTCCAAAAACTGTTGGTAAATTCTCTGAGAACAGCCTTGGTCGCAGGAAACGATCATTGAGTGAAGGCTCGATGACCGATGACATCGACTGGGAATACGATAGTTCGGCGTTCAATTACAGTCGTCCGGAACAACATCAGCGTCCTAACAATGCTTCTGAGGTGACGGAAGAAGACGCAAGAAGGCACTGTCGACGTGTGCTTTGGGATGAGTCTCCTGTCAGAACCACCTGCGAGAGCATTGTATCAATGAGCGACGTAAACGGAACCATCGACAAATGTGTTTTGGATATCAGGGTTTCAGTATCATGTTTATATGTATATTATACTAAAGAATAATTTCAGAAGGTGCTTCAGAGCGCTGTATAACATCTAGATGCAATATTATTAGTAAATTACACATGCAGCGTCGATTACTATATTTGAAGATTTCATTACACTTCATCTGATTATTGATATCACACGACAGTTTTGATGTCACTCAGCAACATAATAATTGTTGACGTCTGTAGTTTATGGAGATTTGTAGAAATGTTGAAGGTTACTTTGCTTTGAGTTCTGATGTGATTGTCTGATTTAGATGACGGGTGAAAAGTCTTGGGCTGATGACAAGATCCCAGAAATCCAGAATCTGTGTATTTTCGAGGCGATTACAGCTAACATAACAGAAAGCAATTCAACGATTGAGGAGATAACATCCATCGTTCAAGAGATAACATCTTTCGTCTGTCTGCCGCAGAATTGTTCTGGACGCGGCACCTGTACGAATGGCACCTGCATTTGCCACAAAGGTGAGTGGTCGACCAAGAAGAGAAACAAACGACTGCACCGGAAGGAGTACAAAAACGGTACTACTAGTGTTTTCTAAACGTTACCTTCTATTCAATAAATCCTATAGCGACTCGTGTCTGTCAATTGCCAACTCGATTAAAAAAGAGCATGAAATGGCCTGGCGCTTTGAATAGGAAATAGAGTTCAGTTGAGTAACTTAAAAGGTTTGTTGTTCTTGTATTATCAACAGGTTACGTTGGATCTGACTGCGCCCTTTCAGAAGATGCCGTTCCAAATATTATACGAATGTTGGGCCCCTCTTCCTGCGACCTTGACAGATACCCGTGTCAGAAGGTGGAGATGGTCACGAAAGACGTGAAGTCATTACCAAAACTTGTCTGTAAAGTCGAAGTCACAAAGGTAGACAAAACTCACTTCAACTCAGCTTCAGGCCGTACCTGAATTTCATCCCTGATTCCATTGAGGGCAGATTAGACTTCCCTTCGTCACAATGGGAAGACGTTGTTAATGTACACTAAATTTATTTTTCATTGAATGACCAGGTAAACTTTCAACGATAAGATAAAGCGGTTTTTCACTGACTGGTGTGTTTTCCTAGAATACAATAAATTTTCTAATAGCTGACCTTCGTGTATCTGGCTGTTTGCATGACGCCTTTTAGAACTTCTCAAAAGCGCATTCTGGATATATGTTTTTTTTTATAGAGCGACAACTCTAAGCAGTCGTTTAAGACAGCAGCCTCAGTGGAAACCATGGATTCGTCTTCGTGTAAGTTACCGACGGATGTTCTCCATGGAAGCCTACGCCTACTGAGAACCAACTCCACTCCACCGACACCTCCACCAGAAGTTGAACCCGTTGACTTCTACTCCCTGCCTCTGGGAAGCCCTGTTCTTCATTACTCCATCTCCATCAGTAACAATGGTATACGTTTCAGCAAAGCCCTTCCTCTCACAGTCTACGATTCCAAGTGCTACTCCTGCGACGAACTGCGCTGCTCTCAAAAGGTCTGTTCCTAAGAATATGACTTATGAAAAATGTTTCCATGAATATGATACTTGAATACTTCAGGCTGCCGACAGTGTGCTTGAGTAATACCATCCCTGAAAGACAAAAGATCGCAATACCTCTTGATCTCCACAATTTGACGTTTTCATTTGTTTTACTGTTATACAGGAAGATAGCTGCCTGATAAACGGATACTGCTTCGTAAATGGCCAGAGAAATCCTTTCAACCCAGGACGTGACCATTGTGATGCTTCAGTATCCACAACTTTATGGACAAAGGTTCCAGGTAAATTACACAAAGAATGTTACTTGGAAGATGGCGTGGATGAGTTCCGTGTATTGCATTGTATCCTAAGGTTACTTAAAACACCTTGTATGGTATTGTATTGCATGTCATAGTATTGCATTGTATTAGGGCCTACAATTTTTAGTGTTGTTCTCGTTATCGATAGCGGTAACGAAAATATTCATTAGCAACAATAAAATGATTCCGTTAGCGAGAACTATAACTGCAAAAAATATCATTAACTATAACAATAACGAAAATGACACTAACGAAAATTTTATTTTGTTAATGTTAATGTTAACGAAATGGATTTTTTTGTTTACGTTAACGAACATTCTTCGTTGCCGTTACCGTTAACGAGAATCACATTGGCTGTAAGCCGCATTATGCCTATAAAAACCTACGCCCTAGGCAGTATAAATTACTGTACTATGCATGTAAAGATTTATTGTTGTGTACTAATGCATTTCAGATTTAACCGTCACTGTGGTTGCCGTTGTAACCGTGGTCGCTGTAATTCTTACTGTCATCGCCATCTACTTCATAATACGACGAAAGTAATCGGCCACGCGATTCACGAGGAAGCGTAGATGATGAAGCAAGGACCTTCTTCAGATGCAGATAAAACGATGTCATGAATGATGCTTTCTGATTATGCTTAAATAAAATGCTTAAATCCGTTCACGTTGCCAAATTTAATGCTGCGAATAATCAACTGATCGACGCAGATGTTTCTCGAAGATTCGTCCTTGTTTTCTTTGTTTGAATATAATAAAGTTTAGGTTACTATGTCGGATTTATTTACGTCCACAGCCTCCTGTCGGATTTGGACTTGCGAACTTCAAGTTTTAGGAGGTGTTGTGAAATTCAAAGTCAAGTATGAAGCCAGAACATTTAATGCACTGAGCTGCAAAAAAGTTTTCCCTAAATCGACGCGATGCGAATATTCGATCTTATGTTGTGTAAATCAGAGCAGCGATTTGTACGATTATATTGAAGTCTAACGAACAGGCAAATGGATTGCGACATAGTTGCATGAAATTGGCATTGATTTTAACACTTAATCGACGAGCTGCATTTGTTTTCCAGTCACTGTTAGTACACTTTCGTCGTTAAGCGTTTTTAAACCGGACAAAATATGAAACTCTAGCATCGCCAAACCGCAGTACCTTCGGTATTACCGTCACTTGAGAGGAGAATTGCAAATACTATAACTTCCTAATTTTAGTCGTAACTAAGCTTTGACATATAAATGCTTGTCTTGAACAGAAAGGTATAGAAAATCATTCATTCATTCTGATAACTTGTATAGCGCCTTTTCAGGAAGCCTATTCAGAGGCGCAAAGCGAAATGATTGCAATTTATAACGCGTCGGTTTTTAATGCTCATCCGATGGTGCGTCAAATTCAAGCCGTGTTGAGGTCAATATCCTGATGGTAAGGCCTAAGAGAGACAGACTATGGCGGATAAGGAATTTGATAAGGTTAAATCCAAAGTTAAGAACGAAATCACAGATACATCGGAGAGTATGGGTTCGAGCCGTGAGGAAGTCCTTCACTTTCTAAATCCTTAGCGCTGCTTAGTCGCTTTATGAGAAAATTTTCAAGTTTATCCTGAAGTAGGCCTATTACTTGCGGCCGAATTGTAATTGTGATCAATAACTTTTAAGTCGCAGATGTCTAATGCTCAAGGCATCAGACATATAATATATTTGAATATATATATACACCGTGTCTCAAAATAAACTGTGCAAAATTGTTTCTGTCAGAACTTCGTCAAATTTCCATCAATTTTAAAAATTTTTGGTAGGTAGATGGCAAAATGGCTGAAATTTTATGCTATAGATAAATTTTCCACCTCACCTGACTCATCACACCGCACTACCTTGTTAAACACAGATGTACCAATTTCTTATATAACGCTTAAATTTTAACAACTAACGTCTCGAAACTTGGCTGCACTGAAATCCATTTCATCGAGACAGGTGTCAATGTGAATGGGGCCTACTATCGCGACAACCTTCTTGCCCAGAAGCTACTGCCAGACATACGCCGGATATCCCAGGGCGAGTTTTTTGTCTTTCAACAGGATGGCGCCCCGGCGCATCGAGCAAGCGACACTGTCTCTTTCCTTGAGCGAGAAACGCCCGACTTCATACCTCCAACACTGTGGCCGCCGAATTCACCGGATCTTAACCCAGTCGACAATAGCATATGGAGTGTGCTGCAGGAAAAGGATTACCGCTCCAGGATAGCCAACGTCGACGAACTCAAAATGCGTCTGATCGACGATTGGGCGCGCTTTGACCAGTCGATTGTTGATGCTGCTATCAGTCAGTGGCGTTGCCATCTAAGCGCTTGTGTCCGTGTAAGCGGGGCACATTTCGAGCACCAATTCTAACACTTTTAAGCAGATCTGTCATAACAATTAAAAACCCTGCTAAGTAAACCATATTTTACTTTACTGCGTGCTAATTAAGTCGTCAGATAGTTTGTTGCATGTAATAAGATTTAAGCGTTATATAAGAAATTGGCACATCTGTGTTTAACAAGGTAGTGCGATGACGTGAGTCAGGTGAGGTGGAAAATTTATGTATAGCATAAAATTTCAGCCATTTTGCCATCTACCTACCAAAAATTATTAAAATTGGTGGAAATTTGACGAAGTTCTGACAGAAACAATTTTGCACAGTTTATTTTGAGACACGGTGTATATATATATATATATATATATATATATATATATATATATATATATATATATATATATATATATATATATATATATATATATATATATATATATATATATATATATATATATATATATATATATATATATATATATATATATATATATATATATATATGAATGTGTGTGTGTGTGTGTGTGTGTGTGTGCAGTCGAGGAAGACACACATTCTATACGGATCATAAGCATAATTATAATTATAATTATAATTATAATACATATAAAGACAATAGAAGACTCACATGTTTTATACGGATCATAAGCACAATTATTTATATAAAGGGATTATTGTTCTACGAAGAATCGCTTCATCTGACTTGTTGGTACTTTCAATTTTCCAAACGGTTGTTATTTCCTGATGTCGTTTTCCATTGGGTGGCTGTCCGAGCTTTTCCAGTGTTATCTAGATTTGTTTCGCAAACTGCTACGTCTGCTCTGGACCAGTGTGCTTTTTGCCCATTAGATGTAATGTAACACACTTCACTACAATTTACCTTACCTTAAACTTAACTCACCCACCATGTCTCAGCTTACTTTATCTTACCCTAACTCATTAGGTCTATGTATCGTCATACCTTTCCTCACCCTAAACTATACTTATCGAGTGTTATCTTACTTAAATGTAAACTCGCCATGCCCTATATTACGTTACCTTCTGTTATATTACCCTTATTATAAATTAAATTATTATATATAAAATGTATGTTTGCAAATGTGAGGAGTATAGTAAGTATTACAAAGAGAGCAGAATTGGAATTGTATGCAGAAAAGGAATCACCAGACATAATTGGAATAGCAGAGTCATGGACAAAACCGGAGATCATGGACAGTGAATTAGCTTTAGATGGATACCAATTATTTAGAATGGATCGTGTTAACCAGAAACCAGTTGGGCATGGGGCTGGAGGGGTTTTGCTGTATGTTAAGAGCAGCATTAATGCAGTAGAGAGAGGTGATATGAAGAACGAGACCTTCAAAGAAAGTGTCTGGTGTGAAATTCAATTTAAAAAATCTAAGATGCTTGTAGGAGTTTGCTATAGGGTACCAGATGCCAATGAAGAAGATTACCAAGGATTATGCAAACTACTAGAAATGGCCAATAAGGAAACGTCCTTGATTATGGGGGACTTCAACTACCATATTGATTGGGAAAAAATGGAAGGGGAGAGAGAAAAAGATAAGATTTTCATGGATTTTGTTAATGCCAGCTTTATGCAGCAGCATGTCATGGAGCCAACGAGGGGAGACAACATTTTGGACTTAGTGCTAACATCGGATGAAAATATGGTTGAGAATGTGAGTGTGGGGGAGCATTTTAGTACTAGTGATCATCAGGTTGTGAGATGGGAATTAGTAATGGAGCAGACCCAAGAAGTAAAAGCCTATGTGACAAGACCCAACTTCTTTAAGGCAGACTATGAATTAGTTAGGAAGATGCTGAAGGAAAGGGATTTGGTAAGTGAAATAAAGGGCATGGGAGTGAATGATGCTTGGGAGAAGTTCAGAGAACGTATGAGGGAGATTATCGAAGAAAACATACCGAAGCACAAAAGAACCAATAAGAAGAGGCCTTGGATAACACGTGAGGTTCAAAGAAAGAGAAGGGCAAAGCACAAAGCATGGAAGAATTTACAGAAGTTGAAGAAGGAAACAAAGAAGGGACTGGATTTGGATCAAGAGAGCGTTGCCAGACTTGAGAAGTTAAGAAACAAGTATGTGAATAAAAGAAACAGCTGCAATAATGCAAACAAGAAAGCAATACAAAACTTTGAACAGAAGTTATCGAGGAATGTAAAGGAGGATAGTAAGAGTTTCTACAACTATGTCAGAAGTAAGCAGAAGAGGAAAGACAGAATTGGGCCATTGAAAAAAGAAGAAGGAATGGGAGAAGTTATAGTGGATGATGTGGAAGCTGGTGAAGTACTCAATAAATATTTCAGCTCAGTGTTTACTTTAGAAGAATTAGGAAATGTACCTGAGCCCAAACAAATATTTGTAGATTGTGGCGAGAAGGGATTAACACAGGTACTGTTTACTAAGGAAAATGTGGTGGAGCAACTGAAAAGACTTAAAACCGACAAGAGTCCGGGCATAGATGAACTCCATCCAAAATTTTTACATGAAGTGAGGGAGGAAATTGGAGAGGCATTAGCCCAGATCTTCAATAAATCAATGCAGACTGGAGAGGTACCACGGGAATGGAAGGATGCACTCATAGTGCCACTGTTTAAAAAGGGAAATAGAAGTGAACCAGGTAACTACAGACCAGTCAGTTTAACCAGTGTGGTGTGCAAGGTCATGGAAAGAATTATCAAGGATAACATAGTGAAACATTTGAATGAGCATGATATTATAAAGGGCAGTCAACATGGATTTACCAAAGGCCGTTCGTGTTTGACAAATCTGTTGGAGTTCTTTGACGAGGTCTATGAGAGGATTGACGAGGGAAAACCTGTAGATGTAATTTACTTAGATTTTGCCAAAGCATTTGACAAAGTACCTCATGTAAGGCTGGCCAAAAAGTTACAAGCAGGTGGGATTAGAGGGCAGGTACTAAGATGGATTCAAAGCTGGTTATCAGGTAGAAGACAAAAGGTGGGCATAGGTGATAAACATTCTGGCTGGACGACAGTGCTAAGTGGAGTGCCACAAGGATCAGTGCTTGGGCCACTGCTTTTCGTACTTTTTATTAATGACATAGACGATGGGATTTTATCTAAAATCTCTAAGTTTGCGGATGATACAAAACTATGTAGAACAGTGGATGATGAAGAAGAAGCAGAGATACTGCGGGAAGATCTAAGAAGAATGTTCAGATGGTCACAAGACTGGCAAATGCTCTTCAATTTGGAAAAGTGCTCAGTGATGCATATGGGGAGGAGAAACAACGAGTTTTCATATGAAATGGGGGGCACGGAGTTGAAAGTGAGTGATGAAGAAAGGGACTTGGGAGTGATTATGCACAAGAGTGCAAAACCTTCAAGGCAATGTGCTGAAGCAGCAAAAAAGGCTAATTCAACTTTAGGTATGATAAAAAGGACAATAGTCACCAGAGACAAAGATATAATAATAAGGTTGTACAAATCACTGGTTAGGCCACAGTTGGAATACTGCATCCAGGTATGGAATCCATACCTGAAACAGGACATGGAAAAACTGGAGAAAGTACAAAGAAGAGCTACGAAAATGATTTGGGGCTACAAGGATCTGAGCTATGAAGAAAGGTTGAAAAGGTGTGGACTAACAACATTGGAGAAAAGGAGGAGCAGAGGAGATCTGATTGAAGCTTATAAGATTATCACTGGAAAGGAAGCACTGCAGTGGGAGAGGTTCTTTGAATTAGCACCGAACAAGGCAACTCGGGGACACAGGTATAAATTATTTAAGAGGCCGAAGGGAACATTAGGGCAGAAATTCTTTAGTGCAAGAGTTGTAGACCTGTGGAATGGTTTGGACGATAGTACTGTCTCAGTGGACACTATAACAGCTTTTAAGAAGAAGCTAGGAAAATTGGGCTATTAAGAGTTCGAGGTAAATTTGCAGTGGTTCTAACACAGACTACACGTCTTCTGAACCACTTAAAACCCTTCTTATGTTATGTTGTTATGTTATGTTATTGCTCGTACGCCTACAGTACTGATGTCCTGAGTACCTTACCCCACTTCGAAAGTATTACTTAATGTTCCTTTTCTGTTTATAAAGCGGGATACATCTATGTTAATCTGGTTGACGTTAGTCATTAAGAGCAAAAAGTGCCTTAGTAAACAAACAGTTCTCAGATGTTTAGTAACCTAGACAACTAACTTTAGAATTTCAATATTACGATTACGGTTAGAATTTCGAAATTTCGATTAGGGGAGCTACCACTGGCGTTTGACTTTTCTGATACACAGTGAAACGCATATTAAGAACTCTCGAAGACCTCACCGTCAGTCTTTGGTAGACAACATTCCTTCTTAATTAATTAACTCGATGTAGGCCTATACCTTTCTGTTTGTTTCTTCTGTACTTACATTCTCTATGCCCTTTGCTCTGAGTAACCTGACTCGACTGCTTCTTTTGCCCGCTGTTACACCAGTTGTCGGCCAGCCTGCTTAGCTCGATCGTTCGCATTATTTATCTGATCATATCATTATAAATTATTTCAAGTGTTTGTTTTCTCGTTGTGCTTGCCGCTTTTGTTCACCGTTACTGACATCTGTGCAGTCCTCGCTCACCCAAGGAATAGCTGTCTAAGTGTATGTATGCATTCCTTCATTCCTTTGTCAGTGTGTGTGTAAGGGTCCTTGTCCGTTTGACTACTTGGTGGCTGAGTTGAATTATTCCCTCCGTGTTTTTTCATCTAGTATTGTCTTTCATATAGTGGCATCTAATATTGTCTTTCATATAGTGGCATAGTTTCGTCTTGTCACCCTCTGTTCGTTCGACTGGTACAACTGCTGCTGAAACTGGTACTGTTTTTTAAAGTAAATTACACAGACAAACCATAGTCAACTTCACTTTAGCATACCATTCTCAATTAATTCCTGTAGTACGTCTATAGCTTCCATATGGTTCTGTCACACATGCATACATAGATACATGCACACGTATACCTACACTTGCATACATGCGTATATATATGAATACACAAACACACACGCACGTACACACACACGCACGCGCGCACACACACACACACAAACACACACACAAACACACACAAACACGCACACACGGACTGTGAGATCTGGGAATTGGGTCAATAGATAAACATCAGTCTCGTGTTCTGTTCGTGCAGGGGCTTCAAGGCTAGAGTCTTTCTCAAACCACATGAATCTTGAGTTGATTTGTTTACCTTAAATATGCTAACCGAGATGACCCCAGATGTAAGTGATACTCCCCGATATTAAGAAGAATTAGCTCTCAACGATAGGCTTGGAATGCGAAACTTGAGATTTTTGACTTCTCTAATATCCTAAATAGTAGACAATAATCTTCCATTATTTGCGTTTGCCTGCCTTTGCTACTTGATGCTAGCCTGCGATCTCGCTAATCCGTACGTTACATTGATGATCCGCATTGCAGCTTATATAATAGTTCACAACGATAGACATACATATTATTAGATTGTTTCTCTTTCGGTTTCCATCTCCTGGTTTTCAAGCTCTGTCTCTGGCTGTGTCTCTATCTGTCTCTGTCTCTCTGTCTCTGTGTCTGTCTGTTTGTCGGTCGGTCTGTCTGTCTGTCTGTCTCTATTTAGGCATATACGTTTGCAAAACATTTAGCAAGGCATTTTATCGATAAGACTACAATCTCGCGGTTGTTACAACATAGCTGCAGCACTTTTGTGAGGCTGTGGATGCCAATATCGAGTGACTTAATACGACACAAAGCGTACGTAAATAAATACAATGATGTGCACATACACGTGCGTACACAGATACGTATACATGTAGTAGCAGTAAGATTCAGTCAGATATACCTCTAATACTGCAGAACACTCTGGCTGTCTTCCGACTTTAAGTTAACCAGACAGCTTTGGTTATATGATCGTTTTGCAATTAGCTCAAGGTTAGATGTGGCGTGCGTGATGCCACCTGTGTCAATAAATTATCTTCAATGGCGCGTCAATCACGGAGTAGTCCAGGGTCTGTGAATTGTGGAGCTCGATATAACTGCGGGAAAATCCAAGCAGAAATGAGGAAGTATGCATTTTGCATGAATATTCCAAGAACTAGAAAACATTGAAAACACTTTAATGCGATGATTTTTTACTTAGAAAGAACAGTTGTTGCTTACTTCAACGGACCAGGCGAATCATAGCTGCAGTTTCTACACAGATTGCAAGTGTTCGGTTGCATTCACAAGTGGCAGAACTGCGCAGCTGCTGAAGTTCACTCAGTTGCAGATGTTGATCAGAGCATCTCGCAGGGTAAGAGTGTGTTTGTGTCGGAATGCAAGGGAGGACTCTTTCAGACACGACTTACTTAAGCAACTGTATTTGGTGTAGCGTTATCTAGACTAATATAATGCTATTTACTGTGATGACCTGTAATGCGATTCTGTTTGTCATGCAGAATATAAAGTTATGCCGTGAAGTAGCATATTGAATAAAAGTAATGATACTTTCAATTCATAAAATCTCTGCATATGTTTCAGTTAGCTGTATTACATTAAACATCGATGATATACAATTGAAATTATTCCAAATGTTTACGGAAATGTTGACATAAGTAATAGTGAAATTAATATTTTAATTGCTTTAAAAAAATTTATATAGCGGTTCTTCTAGAGAAAAGTTCTCAGAATCGCTCTCTGTATACGCTAGCCTGTATGTTATACTTTGTATTTTGTCTATGTCTAGTTTAGATGGTAATAATCCGTTTCGTTCTGATGCTGGCTCTGGCTGAATCCATCGGAGCCTTGAGGGACCCAACTCTTCCAGATGCTTTGTTCTATCCCTTCGGAGTGGATGTTGGTGACATGACGCAACCTCCGGGTCTTGACCTCTCGAGTGCAATGCTAATCGATACCAACTTTCCCTTCTACAATGCATCGCACAAGAAACTATTTGTAAGTTTTAAAACTGTACCTACAATTTCCTCAATAATACAAAATAGTCATGCAGTAGGAAAAAGGCTGGCTCACCATAGGCTGTCTCTTCGATCACTGGCTGCCTCTCTTAACTTCGTATATTGTGTATGATGCATGAAGTTATATGTCTACTTTAAATACTATACTTGTATTTCCTTATCAATTTTTGGATCAATTCATAGATATGAAAGAAATTGGATGTTCGTTTACTTTAATGACTGGAAACCGAACGTTTCTGCCATTCTTCAACTGACAATTAATTTGTGGAGCGTGGGTTCGCTTCAATGAGACTATCAACTGTCTTTTTATCTCCGCGCTATTGTGATCTTTATAATAGATTAGATACGATAGAAAAATGAGTACCCATCTTGTTTGAATAAAACGGTAGAGTGACAATCTACCAACACCATTAATGACACATATTGCTCGCTTTTGAACTTTGAAGGATAGTCAATTTTTTTCAGTTTGGTGGGTTAACCAAATCATTGAACGATACTGCAAATAATTATGGCAAGAGCAAACTCGAGTATAACTGCTTCAGTATGTCTACTGCTTTTATCGACTGTTTTCCCAATTTATACAATAGAACTATAGTTTTGGCAATTTGATTTTCAACGGTACGTGTGGGCTCCAATCATCTCAGAATTTTGTTAATCATAGTAGCAGAAATTTAGTCGATGAGACTTTTTTATGCCTACACCATCCATGGTAATCTTTTGGGTTTTTAAGGGGACCATGATCCTTTCTTATACCGGAGAACAAAATTTAATTAGTTTTTTAGATTTAGGGAAATTTATTTCTTTAAATCATTTTGATGAATACAACTAATTCATTATTTATAGTTATTGTAAAATATTTATATTATCGTCACCTGAGATTACGTTGTCTAGGGTGTGATTTACAGGTGAATTCCAATGGTGTGATATCGTTTCTTAACCCAACGATTACCTACATTCCACGGACGTTTCCTCTTTCCAGTCGAATGATAGCTCCCTATTGGTCAGACATCCACACGAATATTAATGATGGACGAATCTACTACAGACAATCGACAGGTAAGGCCGAACATGATTTCTACCAACTCATATGATCTCTGTATCTAACTGAATACTTTTTCCATGATAATTGAACATTTTTAGTATGCCTCATTATGGTTATCATCAGTTCAGATTCCAGTCGTTATTTGCCTACGATGGGTGATAAAAAACGATCTTTGGGTCATTATTTCAGACGCCATTATTATTATTATTATTATTATTATTATTATTATCATTATTATCATTATTATTATTATTATTATTTTTTTTTTTAAACCCGAGGTATTTATGATCCCTCAGGTGCAAGATACTAATTAATGGTGTTGACTCTGGAGTGGCCGTCCTGGTCAAGATCCGGGAGAACAAAAGTGCTGTGGAAGGCGACTGCGTTGAAACGTTGAATTACAACGGACAGGCGGTGGAAGAGATAGCTGGTTTCCCTTGGGTCTCCCGAGATTTGGCTTAGGAGACGTCCAAGGTCAAAGAGGAATGCCTGTCCCGCGGCGTTAGCTGGTCCCAAGGTTTCAAAAGCCAATGGGACAAAATGGTAGAATTGCATCAAACGTACTTAGCGTTTTTCCTGGACTATTATTATTATTATTATTATTATTATTATTATTATTATTATTATTATTATTATTATTATTATTATTATTATTATTATTATTATTATTATTATTATTATAATAATTCTTTATTTCAGTTCAGACGCCAATCATTATTTGCCTATGTTGGGTGATAATAAACGATCTTTGTTCTCTCGGTCATTTGTCAAATCAAACGCTGTTCTTATGTTTAGTCTTATAATTCTTATATTGTTTCCTTTTATATCATATATGTAACGTAGTCGTGGTGTTCATTTATTTCTCCGAATCTTGTATGTAGAACATTGTGTGGAATTTGGCCAACCTCAGAGTCTTCTCTAAACGACTTTACCAGCTAAGCTGTTAGCATATCCAATATCCACTCACGGTCTAATTTCTTGTTTTAAAATGTTTGCTGTTTGGATTTGGCAATTTTTCGTAGCCAACTTATTCTCTTGTAAGAATATCACTCAGCCGGTTCTCAATGTCCAGCATTTTGATCAACATCGGATCGTGCATCAATTTAGCAATACCTCAGGTCGAGAAATCTAACCACATCTGCACTTAAATGGAAGAAGTCCACGATACATGGACTTCAACAATTACAGTATAGATACAGGAAATATCAACCTCCAAGATGTTTTTCTTTCAAATATCTATTTGACTGAAACAGTACAGCTGACCCTATTACTATGTAAGTCTTATATTACTTGATTTACATACGCCATCTGTTCATTAAAATGTGCCAGTCGCAGACTTGTGGCCATGACTGTATTTACAATGTGTCTACTGGTTGAAGACACTATAAGCAGCCTATTATTGGTGTGGGGCTTTTAACAGCATGCTCTTGTAAATCGAAGTTAGGTAAAGCTACTTTTGGTATACAGGTTGACCAATGACCATATTACTGAAGTGAAAAGTAATTGGTATGGAGAGCAGTGGGGTCTAAACCCCCACACCTGAATGGGAGAACGAACCCTCCCACTCTCGTAGAAGCCACTGATGGAGACTGCTTGATATCGAATACTGACCAATGTATCAACATTATTCTAGTAGTGCAGTAGAAGTGCATGGATTATTGTTACTATGATTATTATAATTATGAATATTATGAATGTTATTATTATTATTATTATTATTATTATTATTATTATTATTATTATTATTATTATTATTATTATTATTATTATTATTGTATGATTTGTTCCATTATTGTTTATTATTAAAAGAATATTTATAAAGCGCAAGTTAACTAAATATACCGCATATGCGCTGTTTAGTTATGTGTTGCATTTAGTGTAGCTTTGTACTTGCATAACCACTCACAATCTATTGTCTCATTTAAAAAATTGTGTTGTTTAGATTGTTGCAATTTTCGGAGCCAACTCAGATCTTGTAGGCCTATAAATCAGCATAAATACTTTTAGAACTTTTGATATGCCCACAGTCAGTCGCATGTACATAATGTTCAGTAAATGGGGGACTACATGTTTCAGATTTATACTGATATGACTCGAAAACTCTATAGCCACATCTTATTTTGACTGTATGGTGAAATGCCACAATGACTTAAACTGTCATCTGAACTGTCCTCGACCTGCCTGGCTTTAGCTTTAGTCTTTACTTTACTCCTGAATTCCTTTAGACGTTTTCGATATCTTTTGAAGCTGTTCACAGAATCAAAATCTGTTTATTTGATTTGCATTTATTTCCGAAAAGACGCAATTCTGTTGAATCGAGCGACACAAGATGTGCGCAGAGCTTTCTGGTCCAAAGGACTTTACTTCTTCAAAGCCAAATGGATCTTCATTGCCACTTGGCACAATGTCACCTACTACGGAGGGAACACAGCAACACCGGTAGGACCTGTATAATAGAAATTACACCTGAACCGTCATTACCATAATTGAATTTCTTTACGCTTAAAATGCATGCGTAAAAATAGTATAACTTTGTTTGATTCGTTTCAAAGTTGGGATATTTTCTTCCTCAGTCGTCAAATGCCCTCAGTTCTTCGTCGCTCCATCAATAAGTGCAATAAAATAAAATAAAACATAAAAAGCAAACGATAACTCTGAGATCAATGTTTACATGTGATTCGTCCGTTTCAGATCAACAGCTTTCAAGTGGTGTTGATAACAGACGAGAAGTATTCGATTGCAATCTTCAATTACAGATGGTTAAGCTGGACAGCAGGGACTGCTAGCGGAGGAAATCCAGCAACTGGACTTGGAGGAACAGCTGCACAAGTATACATGCATCAGTAATTATAACTGCAATGGTAGGGGCGCATTTATGTATCGACTATTCGTGAAAATTTATCAGAGGTGTTCCCGACCAGACAATACAAGCCAGTGATCCAATGAAATGGTCTTCAACAACCAGGTTGATAGAGTCACAGAAAGGAAAGGAATCGTGTGGCAGGTTGTAAGGAAGCCCGTTGCAGAATCAGTATTACTTTCTGCCATTCTACGCTTACAATTATAAACAATTTTCTTAAACGTTTTTGCATTCTCACTTTTAAAACAGTGTTGATTGCTAGTATCTTAGTCTGAAATTCTAAGCATTTACAAGCAGCAGTTAAAGTTTATTGTCATTTGCGAATACTGTAAGTATTTTAGAAGAAGGATGTTGAAAAATTGGCCCAGGATTTGGTGTACATCTCAATATTTGTCTTTTTCTTACATTTTTAGCAGTTGCTTCAATATTTGACACTTACGTAAAAAAATTTTTTTAATGCTTTAAATATATCTCGATAATTACAATTTGCTCAAATGTCTCATATCACAGCATGGCATTTCTGTCAGAATTCAACATTATTTAAATATTTTATAGGTCGGTTTCAATGCTGGAGATAACGTGAATTTCTTCGCTCTTCCCGGTTCAAGACAACCTAGCATTCTAGAAGTAGCACAAACAACGAACTTTAGGCCGAAGGGCAGATGGATGTTTCGCATAGACAGCACCACTATAATAGAACCCGGAACTATAGAAACCGGCGGCTCCTGTGGAACAGGTACTTTATTCAATGTTGTAAAAAATCCCGCTTAAAATGAATCCATAGATGAAGGTGGTCTAAATGAGTCCGCGTGGGTAAATCGTTTCGGTGAGAACTTTTCCATTGTCTGAAACGCTTTGTTGATATTAACATTTTATTTCAGAATGACCCACATAATTTTAATTTTTAAAAAAGTTATATTTTCATAGAATTATTGTAAACGTCTAGCAAAAGTGAACATTTAAAATCGTCAGAACGAATTTGCCAAATTAGCTTTCAGGACAACTAGTTAAATCATCAGGGTCAACCCGTTAACTCACAATGGTCAAGAGGCGTAGGGCCTACCTATACGGTCACGAGGTAGTAACAAATGACCCCACAAATGTCCTATGAACCATTTTGGACTGGGTCGCTATATTGCCTTACTCGTCAGCATGTTATCATTTGTTTCAGACTACTGTTTAAATGACTTTAAGCACTTAATTTTCTGACATTTTCATTGATACTTTCAGCAAAGTGCACAGTTTATCAGCAACTCGACGTCCAAACAAATATCTGTTTAGGTAACGTTCAAAATTCAGAGAATCAAACTTATAACCTTTCATATATTCTAACGGTTAACCGAAAGAGGAAATCTAACTGAATTAAACCATGAATGAATTAAACTCAATACACGCATTATTGTAATTATTAATTAAATTTGTAACGCGCGCATGGTCACACCGAAATGTGAATCTGAGGCGCGGATTGTCAGCCGCCAGGAGAAGATGCAGTTAGATATCCAAGTGTTTGAAAATCAAGAAGAAATAGTGAGTTTTGAGCCTCTTTTTGAAGGTAGGGAGTGAATTTGAGCTACGAAGAATGGCAGTCGTTTCCATTCCCTGGGGACAGAAACATGGAATGCACGCGAGCCCACAGCTGGTCTGCATCGTGGCTCAGTTAAAAGGCCCGTACTTGATGATCGCAGGCAACGGGGAGGAATGTAAGGAGTTAGTAGTGTTAGAAGGTATGATTGAAGGTATGAAGGGGAGGGATGTAAGGAGTTAGTAGTGATTGAAGGTATATCACGCAAGTGATATTTAAGTTCATTACACAACCGAAACAAAGAAATTCCATCGTGAGCTGATAGTAGACATGATGTTTTTGAGAGATTCCTAAAATCCACCCTATTCAGCTAAGATACATGTTGTTTGTCAGACGTGGCTCCAGTCTTTTACAGTCCAAAGCTGGAGGGTCCTGTGGTCATCGATCGTCGTTGGGTTGAGTTCTATTGTATCATTCCAACCATGGAGACCAGCGATCAGGCAGCCTTCAATGTCACCTTCCTCTTCAACGGAGAACCAGCGCCAACAGTTCCTTCAATCGTTGTTCAACCGACGAACCTTAAAGCAACGCTGCATGAGAAATATCTCACACATAAACTGCTCGGACAATGGGTATTTATGTCATTTATCTATTTTAATTTTTATTGTCGATTTATGTGTATGTTTGTTGCACTTTATATGAGTGCAATTGATGCTCTGAGAAGTCAACTGCTATCTTGCGCAACAAAGCAGTTCCACCAGAGGACGTTGTACAATTGGATCAAGTGATGAAGTGTGTGCAAAAGATCGATTTCTAAAATTAAGTCATTTATTTAAACTTGCAATCATTTGAACATGGCCTAGGCAGGATGAAGGGTGGATCAAAATATCAATAACGTATTGAACCAGCGTAAGTTTGGGGAATGCATAACGTTCAGTGGTCTTTCGGTAACATGCTTGGTCGATGATCATATTGTTTCGGGTTCGACTCCGTGTAACGTACCTGGTCAAGGTATTTGGGCACAAGTGTCTCAGTCACCAAACATTACAATTTGGTACCTGCTCATGCTGAGAAGTTAATGACAAGTCATACGATGAGCTTGCCCGTGTAGAGTACTTTTGAGCTGCCAATTTCCGGTGTGGTACTACATAGTGCAGAGGTGGAGATGTGTCCGACTCCGTCTACTTCAGTTGTCAAAACAACATGCACGAGATGTCGTTCAAGTAAAATTGTGGATATATAGATACGGAAATTGTGCTGAGATACTCTGAAACCCCCGTAGAATTTGAACGCTAACGGATTTCAATACATGCTTACACTCCGCATCTTTGGTATATTCGAAGAATAATGTTGTGAACGTATTGTCTTTCCCGAACCAGAAATCGCAATCCTGTTAATAGTTCAGCCTGGCAGTTGTTACCTGACGTCACCGGTCACGTGAACCAATGACCAATATACACTGTGAACGGAAAAAAACCAGACCTATACAATAAATAGGGAAATGGACACCAAATATTGAAAATTTTATTGAGTCTGAAACTATTTTATTCCAAACTATAATCGTGACGTCATTTGTAATAAAACATCTGTTACAAAATGGCACACCGAGCTCGCGATACTGTTGAACGTCTTACAAACGAAACTCCAGATTTCATACCCCCTACACTTTGGCCTCCAAATAGCCCGGACCTTAATCCCGTCGACTACAAATTCTGGGGTGTGATGCAAGAAAAAGTTTACAAGACAAAGGTGCGCGTTGTCGGAGAACTGCGTGAACGTATAACTCAGGCATGGGATGAATTTGATCAAGCTGTAGGCCTAATCGATTCAGCAGTTAGTCAGTGGCGAGCGCGTCTTTGTGCGTGTGTTGAGGACAAAGGAGGACATTTTGAACATACATTATAACTAAACAAATAATAGTTATATGATTCAAATCCTTTAAACTGAAGTTCCACCACGTTTTATTAAAATATGCAAATTATTACAAAAATTATCGTAGTAATAAGAGCGGTCTGGTTTACATAACGGTGCGTAAGATATTTTTGCTTGCAAAGGGGAAATGTTGCCGGTGTGTGCCTCTCTAGGTTTGGTGTCTGATTGTTTTGTGTGCTTAGATAAGCTGTCGCGTCTTTTCGTTCTGGTTGAATGCCGCGAATACTGTGCGCAGCCAAACGCTAGCGAGCACCAACAGCTACTGGGCTGGCATCGAGGTATACTGAATGCTACATTTTAGTTACGCATTGAGTTTTTAGTTTTCCATTCTTGAGATAACAGCTGAATGAGTTTAAAAATTAGGCCTAAAGCACCTTCATGAATATATATTGAAATAATTCCTATAGCAATAAATCCAGCAGCCTTACAGTTAGACTGAAGCAATCCATCATATGATTCACATCATTCCATTAGGGCCTACATTGCATCGAATGCCATTTTATTATATCACAACGTTGCTTTGTGTTACCGTATGAACTTCTATGAAGTAGTGAACACTACCGGAACAGGCTTAGAATACATTTCATCGCTTTCATTTCATCACATTGCTCGCATCGCATTAGGTTAGAATTGCATTACAATAATCAATTTTACTTATCGCTATAAAATATTGCTTTAATAATCTAATTGCAGTTAACATAATGACTTCTGCTTTTCTTTGTCTCACGTCATATCACAATCAATATCGTTACGCCATGCGTAGGCAACATTTTCCTGGGGATCTATTCTCGATTAGGTAACGCTACTTGCTTATTTTCTTTCGCTCGAAAGGTTTCTTCTCATATTTTATCGGTGCACGAAGGAGACCCAAGACCAGCAGTTCTGACACTCAAATCTACGATTCCAATCACTTGCGGACAACGAGAAGGCGTCTTTGAAGACTCCTGTGACCTCACTCTGAAGCTCACCACATCCAATGACATCCTGGTCAGAAACAGAAATGGAAGCGAATGTTCGCTTACGCTGACGGAGAAAGACTGGGATACTGGGGAACGGAAAGCCTACAGATTGGAAGAGAGGATTGAGATCTTCGCAAAAGTCGACTCCTTCATGACTGGTCCGCGATGGAACAACCTGACGATTGACATCGATACCCTTCAGGACAAATTCACCGAAGATGGACAAAGCTACGAGAACACGTGGAGCCGTCACAAGCTTTCAGAAATTGTGGTAGGAAGTTTAATAACAGTGCATCACGATTTCACTACGGCATCAAACATGCCAACCCTACAACATCAAACAAATATGATACTTATCATCTCATTAAGATCAAAGATTTCTTATTACAGTTAGATTGTTAGATACAATACAATTGCGATACTGTAAGTGTAGCTGCAATTTATATAGCGACGTCAGTCACTAGCTACTTCTAGAATGCTTTACAACGTAAACTGTCATGGCAAATACTTAAAATTACTCAGTTAATAGAATTTCAAATGATATCAATTACTTAAAATGATAGACTAAACATAGGCTACTAGTATTAATTGGAGCGCGTTGTAACATATCATTTCTGTAGCATATCTTAAGAAGCAAAAGAGAAACATCATAAATACATGTATATAAAAATGTGTGTAGTGTGCAGAATGTTCTGGAGTATAATAAACTAATGTGCTATAAAACTCAAAGTGGTGTTCGATCGTATTGCAGGTGTATCATCATGACGCACCTCAGGGAGTCTGCTATTCGACCGGTGATCCCCACGTGACGACCTTCGATCGTCGCTTCTACTCGATCTATGCCACAGGACAGTTCACCTACGTCCAGACGACACGTGGAACTCCTATTGAGGTCCGTTAAACTGATAAGTTTATAGATTCATCATCAGCTAAATGCTTCAATTAACAACGCCTGGTGTAATGTTTTGGAACTAGGTGTAAGAGTTCTGAAATATGAAGAGAGGCAATTCCCTGCCTACTCATTTTTTCAGACAACTAAGCTAAGACTCTTTTGCGATTCAAACTCAAGACTTAACCTCTTCCAGTATTTCATGGTTCTTAATGATTCCCATCACCCGGATTCAATGTGTACTACTCATTGTTTCTTTTATAATATAATTCCTTGTAAATTTATTATTATATGAAGCCATAGGCTATAGGATAGAAACTTTAAGCGCAATTTAAATTTCAAACTTTTTCTTAAGATACTCAAGTTAGTCCACGAATATAATTTTTGTCTGAACACAGCGTACAAGCATATATAATTATATAGGTTGATTGGAGTCGTTTACCACACAGGTCCAGTTACGACACAAACCGTGCGGCCAGACGGTCGGCTGCTTGTGTGGAGTGGCAGCCAGAGAGAATGACATCATCCTGGTGGCCGATATGTGTGCAGACTCACGCTTACATTTCATTACCTACAACGATAAGTTACGGGAGGGTACTGGCATCAAGAAAGACGAAAATGGACGAGTATTTGAGGTAAGAACATGTACTAATGGCAGTATGTAAGGGTTCGCAAAAGGAAGGTACCCCGCTCTGCCAGAAAACACTTGGCCGTCCGATTCACAGCTGAACGTTCGGTGAGACCCACGCATCAGTTAGCAATCCGTAATAGGTCGCCAGTATGTTCACTGTGCTGTTATGATGTTAGCAAACGACCCCTGTGACCAATTGCAGTTGTGATTAGTTGTAATTGGGTCCCGAACAAGGGATTGGTTGTAATTGGGCCCTGAGCAAGTGATTAGTTGTTTACTGGGCCTTGAACAAGTGGTTAGGCCCTTTGCACCTGCTCATAAGCGGTGTAACCGCGGCTGAACTTGGAGCACCTCTGAGTAGATTTCTTGAAGAGGGGCTATATTAATAATCAAAATGAATGAATGAATGAAAGATTGAAAGATTGTGCACCAAATCAGGCGTTTATATTTGGCTGTGACCAATGGCTGTTTTCGGCACGGGTTCCACCGGAAGTGTGTTGATGTACGGCACGTTGGAAGGGAATTAGTTTGAAGCGGTGTAATCGATATTTACCTCTTGTGGAGTTGGGGAGTTCTAGGCTTAGCTCTCAACGGACATTGAACGGAGGCCGGTTGTTTAGTGTTTAACTCTCAGCCGACTGTGTTTATAAAGCGTACAGTATAGTGTGTAACCTATAGTGGACAGTAAAGTGACTTTCAATTTCTTTTGTTAATTTTGTTAGATTTTCTCCCTCCGCTCTCCATAGCTTAAAGTCTTTTCTGTTTCCGCTAGGCTCACACGCTGAGAGCCCTTCTGAATAGTTGACGCTGTGAGAGACGCTTTATAAACATTTTCAGACAAGTAAATCTAAGAAAGAAGCGATTTCCATCAAACAGTGTGACATGCCTAGACCTATATCTCTGCTGCTCATAGATCAACCTTCCCAGCAAGGTCAAGGTCGTGGGCTATTGGAACTATTGGGGAATTAGTGCCGAAATTTACGTAACGTCGTCTGAGTATCGAAGGACCGAAGGACTCTGCGGATCACTCGACAATAATCCTGACAACGACCTCAAGGTCAAAGAGAGAAATGAAGTCACGAACTCTGTGAATGATGTCGTTGAGAGTTGGAGGTTTGTTTCAATGCCTTATTAGATTTGTTAACTAGTGTATTAAATTATTCAAATAAATCCTAATGGCATAAGAAGCCTGGTTAATATTTCTGCTTTCTAGCAGTTAATGTTTATAAGCTTGGCATTCTAAAAATCCACGTAAATTAATTTAGTCAACAGCTTTGCAGAGCGATCAAATCAACTGGTACAGGCGGTCAATTCTACTAAATAGTCTGAGAGATCACTGCTTTTCAAAACTGCATTCTAAGTTTCACAGAAAGATACTTCAACATGAGGCATCTCAGATTTTCGATTCATGCATGTATTATTAAATCAGCAATGAGGACGCATGACGTTATGTTGCCATAATTATGCCTCACCTTAGCTTATCTTGACGTTAAACCTTGCCTTACCTAATCTTACCTTGAATTGTTATCTGTCTTTTTCTTGCCAAAACGCTTCTTACCTACCTTACCATGTCTCATGTAATCTTTGTGTTGTTAAACATGTTAAAGAGTACCACTGGGGAGGAGTCTCTTTGACGGCATCCTTACTGCTCTGCCTGTCGGCAGCGATGTTGCACTGGATGACGACTCATCCTTCTGCAGTTGTCTGGAAGGTGTGTCAAGTTGCAAGAGTTGGATGGCAGACAACAGCTTCCCAAATGGACCGAACGTTGGTGCAAACAACAACGTCATTCCCAAAACTCCTGGTAAATTCTCTGCGAACAACCCCAGTCGCAGGAAACGATCATTGAGTGAAGACTCGATGACCGATGACATCGACTGGGAATACGATAGTTCGGCGTTCAACTACAACAGTCCGGAACCACCTCAGCGCCCTAACAATGCTTCTAGGGTAACAGAAGAAGACGCAAAGAGGCACTGTCGGAGTGTGCTCTGGGATGAGTCACCAATCAGAGCCACCTGCGAGAGCATTGTATCAATGAACGACGTCAACGGAACCATCGACAAATGTGTTTTGGATATCCAGGTTTCAGTATCATGTGTATATATTATATTAAATAAAACTTTCGGAAGGTCCTTCATAGAACTGTAAAACATTTAGGTGCATTGGTTTCATAAATGAGTAAATAACCCCTGCATTGTCGATAATTGCATTTGAAGACTTCATTACTTCTCATCTCTGTTGACTGACCCACTTAACTACATTGGTAAGAGCGTCGTCTGCGTCTCATACTCTTCTGTGTAAGTGAGCAAGCGGATCGCGGTTCGCTTCCCGAAGGCGGCTTTTTGCAGGGATTTAAATCTCGGGCTAGCACGGTCCCAACACGGGGACCTTCAATGGCGTAGAGCATATTCAAATGGAAAGCGGTGATGAAGGATCTAACCAGATCAATTCATTGACAAAGGAACATTAACGAGGCATAACGGTCGCTATATAAAAATGTGCATTTACATTTACATTTGTGGAGACCCACCCGAGAGGAAGCAGTCTCTCTGCAAATGTAATGTACCCTATTGATTAGTTTTAGACGAAAGTTTTCATGTCTATCAGCAATTGTTGGCGTCTGTAGTTTATGGAGATCGGTAAAAATGTTAAAGTTTACTTTTGTTCGAGTTCTGATATAATTGTCTGATTTCAGATGACGGGTGATATGTCTTGGGCTGATGACAAGATCCCAGAAATCCAGAATCTGTGTATTTTCGAGGCGATTACGACTAACATCACAGAAAGGAATTCAACGATTGAGGAGATAACATCCATCGTCCAAGAGATAACAAATGTCGTCTGTCTGCCGCAGAATTGTTCTGGACATGGCACCTGTAGGAATGGCACCTGCATCTGCCACACAGGTGAGTGGCCGACCAAGAAGAGAAACAAACATCTGTATCGGAGGAATCGGGAATGAAAGTGAATTCTTCCTAGAAAATGTTCCTACATTATTAGAATATTTAACATGTCACTTGCTTTTACATTCTTAACAGGATAATCACTTTCATGTTTACGTGTCAATTGTTGTCATACCTTTAACAGGTTTCTTGCTCATTGAACAGGTTACGTTGGATCTGATTGCGTCCTTTCTGAAGATGCCGTTCCGAATATCCTACGAATCGTGGGCCCCTCTTCCTGCGACCTTGTCAGATACCCATGTCAAAAGGTGGAAATGGTCACGAAATACGTGAAGTCATTACCAAAACTTGCCTGTAAAGTTGAAGTCACAAAGGTAGACACAACTCACTTCAACTCAGCTTCAGGCCTCACCTTAAGTTTATGATTGTATCAGAGGAAGACATATTAGAATTCCCTCCCATGCAATGGGCAGACCTTTATAATACCACATTTCTGATTAATTTATACTAAATTTCTTTTTCATTGAATATACCCTGCAGCATATTAAGGTAAGATAAAGCGGCATTTCAGTGGCTGATATTGCTACTTGAATATTTTAAATTTCTAAAACCTGATCTTTATTTATCTCGCTGTTTGCATGACGCCTTTTAGAACTTCGTAATAGCGCATCCTGAATATATATATATATATATTGTCTTTCTAGAGCGACGACTCTAAGCAGTCGTTTAAGACACTGGCCTCTGTGGAAACTATGGATTCGTCTTCGTGTAAGTTACCGACGGATGTTCTCCAGGGAAGTCTACGCCTCATAATCAACTCCACTTCAACGACATCTCCACCAGAAGTCGAACCCGTTGACTTCTACTCCTTGCCTCTGGGAAGCCCTGTTCTTCATTACTCCATCTCCATCAGTAACAATGGTATACGTTTCAGCAACGCGCATCCTCTCACAGTTTACGATTCCAAGTGCTACTCCTGCGACAGATTGCTCTGTTCTCAAAAGGTCTGTTCCTAAGAATATTATTTTTAAAATGTTTCTATAAACATGATACTTATTGCTGCCAACAAATTGCTTGAGTAATACCAGCCCCGACAGATAAAAGGTCGCAGCATCTCTTGGTCTACACTATTTAACGTTTTCTTTGTTTTACTGTTATAAAGGAAGATAGCTGCTTGATACACGGATACTGTTTCGCAAATGGCCAGAGAAATCCTTTCAATCCAGAACGTGACAGGTGTAATCCTTCGGTGTCCACAACTTTATGGACAATGGTTCCAGGTAAATTGTTGCTTACACAATGCATGTTATTTGGGAGATGGCTTAGATAAGTTAGGCGATTTCCATGAAAAGTTTATTGCATTGTATTCTAAAGTTAGTCAGAATACCTTGTATTGTATTGCACGTCATTGTATTCTATTGTAACGTAGTATATTGTCTGTTCCTAAGAATATTAGGCCTACTTAAAAATCAGACAAATACTGTGTGATGATTTTATTGTAATGCCTTGCATTGTTTTGCAATGTTTGTAGTATATTACACAGCATTGTTTTGCATTGTCTTGTAATAGCATTGTTTTGCATTGTCTTGTAATAGCATTGTTTTGCATTGTCTTGTAATAGCACTGGAAATATATACTATACTATCACTGTTACTATTATCGCTTTAGACTGTTGTAAGCTGTGATGCGATGTGTCATCTTTCGTTGATTTATTATAAACGAATATACGTATAGCATTGTTTTGCTGTGTTATATTATAGTAACCTGATATACCAAATTTTAAATAAGCGTAAAGATGCAATCGTTTTTAGTGTTATCATTTACGATTACAGCTAACATCACGGAAAGGAATTCAACGATTGAGGAGATAACATCCGTCGTCCAAAAGATAACAACTTTCGTCTGTCTACCGCAGGATTGTTCTGGACATGGCACCTGTAGGAATGGCACCTGCATCTGCGACAAAGGTGAGTGGTTAATCAAGGAGAGAAACAAACATCTTTATCGGAGTAAGGTTGATACAAACTCCTTATGTAATATTTGTCTGTTGTCACCTTGCTCAGAGGGAAGTATCTGCTCAGAGGGAAGTTTCTGCTCAGAGGGAAGTATCTGCCAATCGTCTTTTAAGGACGCACTGATTTGTATTTGTATATTCGTTTGTTCAAACAGGTGATCGTCAGAACGCAACTATTGACAATAGTCCTAATAGAAGTGAGATAAACCAGCCGCTCCTCGCTGAGATACTACAACCTACGCAGCGAGGTTAGTACAGATGATCGAAGAAATTGACATAGCAGTAGCCGCATTGGTTATAATTCGACTTTTGTGCTACTTTGATGGATTATTTTTTTCTAAATGTTTTATTCTGATAATTTGGAGCGTGTCTAGTTGCGAACTCGGCTGAGGATGGTCAGTGCCAGTGGTCATTTAATTGGTAATACTAAATTTCGGTATCGTTCGTACGGGGAGATTAATACTGTAGAGTTAAACTGATCATTTTTGACGTACGCGTACAGTACGCGTACGTTATAAGACTAATAGTTATATTGAGGTTCTTTGTGAATGTTCAGATAAACTTGTGGCATTATTAATGTACGCGTACGGTACGAGTACGTTATTTTTTTCGATGACGTACGTACGGTACGCGTACGTTATTCCGGTAAGTAACGTACGGTCGCAATATGAACGTTACTGAAGTTGTGTCGGAATTATTCTTTCGTTCTGCTGTGGATTATGTCTTTGGACGGCATTTTCATAGCATAATTATCCTCGTGGTCTAAGTGATTGCATGATATGGGATGGACGTACTGATGTGCGGTTGAGTCTCGTATCTCCGTAATCCGTGTGTAGCCGGGTAATTGTAGCCTCGTTAATTACTGTACTATGCATATCACGATAATTTTATTGTGTACTTATATATTTTAGATGTAACCGCCACTGTGGTTGCCATAGTAACCGTGGTGGCTGTAATTCTTACAGTCATCGCCATCTTCTTCATAATACGACGAAAGTAACCGGCCAAGCGATTCACGAGGAGGCGTATACGATGAAGAAGGGACCTGCTTCTGATGCAGATAGAACGAAATCATGACTGAGGGCTTCCTGTTGATGTTGAAGAAATGCTTACATCGGTTAACGTTGCCAGATTATTTTAGTGCTACGAATAATCAACTGATCATCGCAGATGTTTCTCGAAGTTTCGTCCATGTTTTTTCTTTGAATACATACGATTTAGTCTAATATGTCGGATTTATTTACGATCATAGCCTGCTGTCAGGTTTGGAGTTGCAAACTTGAAGTTTTAAGAAGTTTTGTGAAATTCAACGTCGCGCATAAAGCCCAGGACATTACTGCACTAAGCTGCAACAAATGTTTTCGCTCAATCGACGCTATGCAATTGTCTGTGTAAATCAGAGCAACGATTTGTAAGATGATATTGAAGCCTAGCGAATAGATTTCAACTTAGTTGCATGAAACTCATATGAATGACTTTTGATACAGGACAAAAAATGTGAAACTCGTGCACCGCGAAACGCAACGAGCTTCGGCACTACCTTTACTTCATAGGAGAATTTTAAATAACTGCAGTTTTTAATTTAGCCCTAGTAGCTAAACCTTGAAATAATAAATGCTTGTTTTGAGCAGAGATGCTAAAATGATTGTAATTGTAATTAGTAGCTTCTAACGCTCCGATATCTAATGCACAAGGCATCAACCGTTGACGCACAAAAAAACTAAGCAGGAATAAGATTAATATCCAAAAGGTCAGTGCGCTCACTAAGAGTGAGAAACAAAAACATGGTTGATATATAGACTTTGCAAAAGGTAAGTCCAAGTTGAGAACGATATGACATATGAACAACTGTTAAATTTTGGTTCAAAACTTGAAAGAGCTCGTTCACCACAAATAATGACCAATAATGGCACACTACTACTACTACTACTACTACTACTACTACTACTACTACTACTACTACTACTACTACTACTACTACTACTACTACTACTACTACTACTACTACTACTACTACTACTACTACTACTACTACTACTACTACTACTACTACTACTACTACTACTACTACTACTACTACTACTACTACTACTACTACTACTACTACTACTACTACTACTACTACTACTACTACTACTACTACTACTACTACTACTACTACTACTACTACTACTACTACTACTACTACTACTACTACTACTACTACTACTACTACTACTACTACTACTACTACTACTACTACTACTACTACTACTACTACTACTACTACTACTACTACTACTACTACAGTAAGACGGTGTTGTGTAGTGACCTTAAGCAAGCCAATCACTAACAATTGTTTAGCACCATATATTAATGTTTAGATAATGGTGGCTAATATATACACGATTGGCTTGATTTGAGGCAACAATGTTTTTCAGTTAGGAGTAAGAGTTGGAGGATGAAGAGGAGAAGGAAGGAGAAGAGGAAGAGTAGGAGGAGGATGAGAACGAAGAAGAAGTGGAAGAGTTTGAGAAGCAGGAAAAGAAGGAAAAGAGGAAGATTGGAGGAGGAGGAGAAGAAAGAAGAAGAAGAATTGGAGAAGTAGGACAAGAAAGGAGATGAGGAAGAGAAGGAGGAGGAGAATAAGGAAGGAGAAGAAGAGACAGAATTGAAGGAGAACGAATGAGATGAGCAAGAGTAGGAAGAGAAGGAGGAGGAGGAAGAAGAGGATGATTAGTAAAAGTATCAGGAGGAGAGAAAGTGTAAGAGGATAAAATGGAAGACGGGAAGTAAATAAGAAAGAAAAAGAAAGATAAGAAACACAAGTAAAAATGAAAAGAGGAAGAAAAGGAGGAGAAAGTCAAGGATGAAGAGGAGGCGAAAGACGGTAGAAGTGATGGAGGAAGAATTAGACGGTGACCATAGAAAGGAAAATTTTAAAGAGAAAACTCGAGTGTCGTTTATCCGTTGGACGTGACACGTGTGGAGACATATTTTATCAACAGATAGACAGTGAGCGATAGTCAATATTTAGACACCCGGCGCCAGACCGACCGATACTGAGGAGTGGAAAAAAAGGAGAGCGGAGAAAAGATGGAGGAAGAGAGGTACGCAGACAGGCAGACAGAAAGACAGGCAGGCAGGGAGACAGAGAGACAGAGAGGGATGTGAAGGCAGGGATGGAGGCAGGCAGGCAGGCAGGCAGGGACGTGGAGGGAGGGATATGGAGGTGAAGAGGGAGGGAGTGCGATAGGGGCATGGATGGAGGACATGGAGGAAGGGACACACCGCCTCGGTGACAGACGCAGTTTAATCATACTGTATATGCCTTTCAGTCTCATTTGGAGTGGTTGGCAAACCATTAGATTGGCTCTGCTCTTTTCTTACTGGTCGCTCTAACTGTGTCTTGACTTCCTCTTCTAGGTCCTCCTGGGTTCCTGCTTTGTTTGGTGTTCCTCAAGGGTCTGTCCTTGGCCCATTAATCTACATTCTGTTCACTTCTGATATCAGTTCCTTATTGCAGTCTTGTGGAGTACTGCATAACCTCTATGCTGATGACATACAAGCATACATCCATTGCCGTCCTACAGAGGCAGCTGCTTCTGTTGGCCTGATGTTCCATAGCATTGACACCCTTTCTGGATGGATGGCTTCTAATCGGTTACTGCTGAACCCATCTAAAACTCAATTTATTTGGCTTGGTGGTCGCAGACAGTTGACAAAGGTTGACCTGCACTTGTTAGCAGAGGCCTTCCCATGTTTCCTTTTCGCTCACTATCCGGTATCTGGGTGTGACAATAGACCAAGAGCTTACTTTTCTCAGCATGTTAATTTGGTCACCGGGAGTTGTTACTACCAGCTCCGGCAGTTGCCTGTTGTAATGCGGTCCCTTTCTTATGACGCGGCAGTGATCCTTGTTCACGCTTTTATTTCCAGTAGAGTTGACTATTGCTGCTCTGTTCTCACTGGACATCCATTGACTCTAATTCCGCGGCTTGACCGGGTCCTTCGCTCTGCCGCTCGGCTCATTGCCCAATGCCCATATCCCAAAATATGCACCAGTTTCAGCTTATATGCGTGATGTCCTGCATTGGCTTCCTGCCTCGCAGCCCGTCTCCTATAGGATTGCTTCTCTTGTTTGACGGTCACTCTCTGGTGAAGCTCCGTCTTACCTATCTGATCTCTGCTGCCCGCTCTCTAACCTAATGTCCCGTCGAGCTTTACGTTCTGCAACTGGGTGTGAGCTGTTGGTTCCTCGGTTCCGCTCCTCAGTTCAACAGCGTCGTGCCTTCTCAGTGGCTGGCCCCTCTATGTGGAATGGGCTCCCACCTTCTTTGCGCTTATTTCCACGAGGAAGTTCACCTGTTTTCTACCGCCTCCTTAAGACTTCTCTTTTTAACCGTGGCTGGACTGGGAGCACCTCTGAGTAGGTTTCTTGAAGAGGGGCTACATAAATTTTCAAAATGAATGAATGAATGAATGAATGTATAGATGAGTTGGCTAGGGGTGCAGATGGAGCAGAAATCTCGAACCAAATTTCTGCTCTGGCAGAGATTTGAACTTCCGACTTCTCAATTGACAGTCCAGCGCGCTACCGAATACACTAACGAGCACCCCACCAGGCCCCCCCCCCACAGGACTACCTTCGTTAACGTTCCTGGATTCAACGAGTACATGAAATAAATATTTGAAAGTACACTGGTAGAGCAAGTCCCAGGTCTGAATAAAGGAGGGCGACGTTTATCGGCTTTGTTATGAATCAAATCAAATCAAACCAAATCAAACCTTTTTTTTATATCAATTAACATGAAAACATTGCAAGTAAAACAAGTAGAAATACTCAGAATGGGTAGGCCTACTCAAGAAAGTACAAGTTCCGCTAACCTCGGATAACCATTAACCTGAAGAAGAAGACAAATTTATAGCGTATATATATAGACTTATGTATAAACAAGACATATTATAATATATATATATATATATATATATATATATATCGGCTTTGTTCCTTCTTCTCCTTCTGTCCGCACCACCATTCTCTCTGGTAGCGTTGCTTCTTCCTTTTCTCACCTTAAATCCTGCTTTTCTCTCGGGGTCTCGCGCACTGGGAGCGCCTCTGAATGGTATATACCGCGAGAGGCGCTTTATAAATGCCCATATACAATACAATATATATATCAATATCAATAATCAATCAATATATATCTTTGTTGCAACCAATAACAGTCCTTTACAATTCGTTTACAGATCATTACATAATAAAAGTACTCAAAGTGAACATAAAGATTTTTCAGAACTAGTCATTGGTGGCAATGGGTGTCCCAAAAGGGAGGAAGGTCCCGCTAGTGGGGATACCCAATTAAATCAATTACAAGACTGACTGAATGGCTGATCGAGGAGTCATCCTCCTAAAATATCGGCAAGCAAGAGATTAAATGTGGTAAATTTTACTTGTTTAGGTGGGAGAATATAACTAAAAATAACCTTAATTACCCTTAACTAAAAAAATCTTAACTAAGACCTTCCATGACCGGGCCGCGGCGTGTCACAGCTCAGGCAAAACAAGGATTGATAAAGGCCTAAATGTGACTAATGGTGGTAAGTCCGGATTCTATAAGAAACGTATGTATTCGTTTTTTAAAGTCAAACCGATTTTTTGCGAGTCTAATTTCTAAGGGAATGGAGTTCCATATTAATGGTCCTGTAGATCTGATACAAAATAATCTTACGTTAGTGCGCACTTTAACAGGTCGGTATATATATATATATATATATATATATATATATATATATTATATATATATATATATATATTATATATATATATATTATATATATATATATTATATATATATATATTTGGAGACCACTTTTGGAGACCACTTTTGATCAGTGCAGAATTGCTGTATCTAATTAACCTGTGGCACTATCAATTTTGTAAGCGGCTGTCATTTCCATGTCTGAAAAGACGAGCATAATTTTATACCTCGTATTCTCTACAAGAATGCCTATTGAAGCTAACTAGCCGCCGGTGAGTCAAACCTCTGTAGCCTGTTCACGTTGCGTTTTGTCAGCTTTGATGTTCAATAAACGAGTATTCATTCATTCTTTTCTTCGTTCGTTCATTCATTCATTTACAATGGCTTATTATTACGTTACCTTGTCACTGTGTTATCTTATCTTAATTACCCATATGCCTAATGTCCAAGGGTACCTTAGGGGCCGTCTATAAATGACGTCACGTCTAGAAGGGAGGAGGGGGTTAGACTTTTGTAACGCTATGCTTGAACTTTTATGTCTAATGTATACAGAAGTTCCATGCAAAATGTGACGAGAGGGTGGGTTGTGGTCAATTTGTGCCAAAGTAGTGTGACGCCATTAATGAACGAGCTCTTACCCCTCTTCGAAAGTATAACTGAATTTCTCTTTCTATTTCTAAAGCGAGAGACGTGGGATTCCGCTGCGCAGGGAAATCCGCTTGCTGGCGGGACGAGCGCTGATGGTTATTTTTCATCGGTAAACTGGTCAACACTCAGCTCAATGTCTGATCGCGGCAGTCACTACAGCGCTGGCAACAATCGTATTTTGTAAGTGACGGTCGCTCTATTTTTTTAATGTGTTACATACAACTGCTCTCAGAGGTTATTAATTACAAGTACAGTTGCGCAGTCGAAGTCAAATGATGTAACCCCAATAGAACAAGATGAACAGTTACCGTAGTCGAATGTGAACTCATTGATGTTAATTAGTAAATTGTCTAGAGTCTAGACACCTAATATAACGCCTATCGAGTACCTCCGAAAAGCGCTGCCAGTCTTAATCTGAATGACGTTAAAGTCATTAAGAGCCAAAAGTAAGTAAACAGTTCTCTGATAGTAGAAATATAGAACCTAGCGTTAGAATTTTGAGATTACGATTACGGTTACGATCAAAAGAGTTACCACTGGCACTGACATACAACGAAACGCACAAGGAGAACTCTCGTAGACCTCGCCGTCAGTCTTCAAAATACAGTATTCGAAACTATGGACCGGTGCTTTGGAATTCACTGCCAAATGAGCTCACCTTCCTCCCCACTCCGCATCAGTTTAAGAACAGGTTTAAAGCGCATCTTATGTCTAAAATAAAATAGAGATTATATTAGACTTGAACTGTGTTAGGCAAGTTTTTCCTTCTGTTGTATCGAGTGAAGTGCTTGTAAGCTCCTCTGTAGAACTGGTTAATAGAAATGTTCGCTGCCAAACAAATTAAAGAATTTTTAAAAAATAAACAACATTAATGGTCATGATTCATATTTAAAATCTGTGTGGAATAAACAAATTGTCAAAAACAATGTGTACTTGCTAATAACTGTATAAATTAGACTGACTGTTGCACATTGTAGTAGGGCTACCTTGTTAGCGGAACCTGAGGTTCCTTAGGGTATTACCCTTTGTCACTGAAACTGTACATGTTTTGCTCTGGGTTTTTTTTGCAATATTTATGTAAACATTGTTTATTTTGAAATGATGCAGTGATTGATTGATTGAACATTCTTTCTTAATTACTTAACTCGACGTATACCTACCTGTTTGTATGTTTCTTCTGTGCTTACTTTATGCCCTCACCTCTGAGAAACCTGCTTCCTAAACTGCTTCTATTGCCTGGTGGTAAACCAGTTGTCGGCCAGTTTGCTTAGCTCGATCGTTCGCATTATTCCGTCATCTCATTATATGACTTTAGTTTCGTCTTGCCACACCCTGTTCGGTCGATTGGTGCAACTGCTGCTGAAACTGGTACCGTTCTCTTAAACTAAATTATGCAGTCAAATCATGGTCAACCTCACTTTAGCATACCATTCTGTACAACGTCTGTAGCTTCTGTATATACTCTGTCACGCAGGGATACCCTATGCACACATACCTGTACATGCATACATGTGTGCTTGTAGCCTATAAATACTCACATATGTACGTAGATTCATCAAGTGCGGAGGAGAGTAGGCCTACATATGAATGGTCCGAGGCTCAGTTACTGAGATGACGCCAATGTTGCGTGTAATAAATTTTCCTAGTAAATCCAATTTTATATTCGCAAGATTCAAAGCATAATCAATAATATTGTACAAAATAATAAAAATTATAATCGTGTTGCATATACATTGTCAAGCGATGCAAATGAGACTCTGATGATTGACTTAAGATAAATAGGTGTATCACGAGTGCTGATGTTCAACATTGTTGTGTCATATTAACTTCAGCTAAAATCCTGCTTTTCAGACTTTGTAAAGCGATCGTTGATAGAGGCGGACATTTTGTTCTATGCAGAATCGTTTCATCTAACTGGCTTGCTGCTATTGCCAATTGCAAACGGTTGCTATCTCCCGATGTCGTTTTCCATTCGGTGACTGTCCGAGCTTTCCCAGTGTCTTCTCAATTTATTTGAAACTGGTATGAGTGCTCTGGCCTAATAGGCCCTAATTATGCTTTTGTTCAACAGATGTAATGTAACATATCACAAAAATTTACCTTACTTAAAACTAAACGCTTCATGCCTGATAGTATGACCTTACCTTGTGTTATCTTAGCTGGATTACTAAGGTTTGGCCGTTTTGCATTTTTTTCCGGTTTTCGATTTCGGATATGTGGCCTCCTTTTTGCCGAATCCGGATTTGATCCGATTAATCGACAATATTTATTTTCATTTTCTATATATCGTTCAGCGTATGGCCCCACTCGTTCGAACCGTTGATAGAGTGAAGGCCTTAAACATGTTCCATGTAAAGCCAACACCCGACACGACAGTAAGGGTTCGTCTCCGGCGCTCACCCCCAGCCTACGGAGGAACGCCGATGAGTTTCGGTCTAAATCACCACTCCAGTTGAATACCACCGCGACAAACTACATAGACCTGCCAGAGTGTTTGGCAGTTGTGCAATTAAAGACATTGCCAGTTTTTGTAGTAAACAACCTCTCTCATATTGATTAACAAGGCTGTAATGGTCCGCTACAACAGTAACACAGTCCCGGGTTAACCATTGGAGCACACGGAGCACGTGCTCCGGGGCCCCCGACGACCGAGGGGCCCCCAAATATGAGTCTTTTTTCTGCGTCTCAAAATTTAAATTGAATTCACTTTTGGTGAAAACATGGAATTCGTTTTGATTAAAATGCTCCGACAAGTGCACTCAGCCCAGAGAAATAGTGATGTCAAAATTCTAGATATTTAATTATCTCTGTGGTTACGTCATCAACTCACCATCTTGTTCACATGTTGTGCAGACTGTCGACTTGTGTGTAACTAAATCACTACGGTAACTTTGCTGTAGTTTAAGTCATTATGGGCCCTAAGTCAAACTTAAAGTATTGAATAATCATTCAATAATGTCGAATACTCGGAAGTCTGCCAGTGGGTTTTTAAACGTGCTGCAAAGCGCGAA